>JANHAO010010958.1:0-17289 GCA_026873985.1 Saraca asoca | reverse complement strand
GCGGACCAAAGGCTAAAACAAACTTTCCTCCGGCGCCTGAGAAACTGAGTGGGGGCTTCAGCCCCCACTGGGCCTAACGTAGGTCTGCCCCTGGTACTTGATCACCTTTTTTTGCTAAGGCTTCAATAAGGAAGAGCATATAGGTTTTTCATATTAGGAAAAGAAAGACAGAAGGTTATCTAGTTGAAGGGAAAGGGTAAGCCTAAAGTGAAATAAAAAGGAAAAAATATGATGGCATTTTAATTGTGTATTAAATTAAGTATTTAAATAACACTCATCATTTATCTAAACCCAGGTACATAGAATCATACCTTAGGTAACCTTTTAATTTATTAAAACAAAACATATACTTGGTTAACTAAATTTATGTAAAATTAAGATATACCTTAGATTATATTGCTAATTGAATATGCCTTAATTAAAAAGCCATTTGAATATACTCCCTTTAAAAATTTAAAATTTTAATTTAAAAAAAGTACAGTGAATGTAGCTAAACTGAATATCCAATCAAATAGATACTATTTAGTTAAAACTAAACATAATCAGTACAAATTAATCAACTAGTATATTAATGATTAAGTATTTATTATACTATCATACTTTATAAAACTCAATTAAGAAGAATTTATTATACTTAATTTATAAATCATATTATAGTGTAATCACGTTAATAATTAGATAGTCAAAGACAAAAATAACTAGGCTTATTAATTGCAGTTCTTAAATATACATGTATAAAATCATTTGCTAAAGTTCTTCAAAAGTATTTGGACCTTGCATGTATGCATTAAGCCCACAAGCTATCATAAATATTTCCCTATACAATTGGTTTATGGTCAGGAATCACATACTTCCCATCTAAGAATCTTTGGGTATGCAGTATATCTTATAATTTCTCCACCACAATGCATAAAGTTGGGTCCTTAAAGGAGAATAGGAATATATGTTGGATATGAACCTCCATCTATGATCAAGTATCTAGAACCATTAACTGAATAGCAAGATTTGCTAATTGTCATTTCGATAAATCAATGTTTCCAATATTAGGGGGAGAAAAGAAGTAGATAGAAAAGAAAATTTCTTGGAATAAATTATAATTATCTAGTTTTGATCCTTCACCCAAATCAATGTGAACTTGAAATTCAAAAGATAGTTCATTTGCAAAATGTAGCAAATCAATTGCCTAATGCATTTTTTGCCCAAAAAGAGTGACTAAATGAATATATAAATACTAATCAATTGTTGATAAAATATATATTCAGATGATAAGATTTTAAGAAAAGTACTACCTATTTTAAGATAAATTTATCTGAAGAATTGAACCTTTATTATTTTTTTTTTTTTAGATAATGATGAAAATTGGATGATATCAAGACTTAAATAGGTTAGAGACTCATACTAATAACATGATCTAAAGCAATGTGATATATAATAATGCTTAAGAGAATAATTTAGAGAAAAGAAACAATGAGGGAACAAGAGGACAATTTCATTTCCCTCTTAAAGTGTGTCTAACAACAAGATCTCCATTTATAGGCATACATAGAAAATGGGGAATGAATTTTTAAGAAAGAGTATAATGAGTACATGTACACATATTAAAAGAAATGTTCACAAAGGGGTATATCGGGATGTTCATGAATTTAGACACATGAGAGAGTTCAATGGATATTTTAATTTAATGTAATTTAGGACTTGGGCCCAACCCAAAACCTTTTTAAAATCTTACTATTTTTATATTAAAATTAAAATGATAAAATGGAGTTATAAATATAAAAATGATAATAAATTCTGCTCTCGTAAAAATATATTTAAATTAATAGTAGAAGGTTTAAGCATATGTGATATTAATATCTTGGGTAATGATTGAGTAAATATTGAAAAAAAAATTCAAGTTTTTATAAGAATCCAAGGCAAAAGTCATAACTATCGCAAATTTGTATAAATCATGCATATAACAAAGAGTTTAAATTTAATCCATTATCAGTATAAAATTTGTTATACTATCAAGTCCCATTTGACACAACATATAAAGTCTAATAATATAGGATAAATTATACAACTATGACTGATATTATATTTGCAACTTTCAAGTGCATTGTATAGTTTATCCGAAAAATCTTCTCTTATATGTCAAATTTTGTATGTGGTTAACCACCTCTAAGAGAGAGAATAACGATCGATAAGATAGTGTTAAGATAAATCCTAAATTATTAAAATTAAAAAATTTCCCTCATGTCTGTTAAGATAAATCCTAAATTATTAAAATTAGAGGAAAATATACTTTACACCTCTGAAGTTTTATTGAGTAACAAATTACTCTCTCAAATTTTAAAAACCTATAAATTACATGCTTGAATTTCAAAAGAATTATAAATTATCCCCTTAATATTTGAAAAAAAACTATAAAAATTATTTTGTATTAATTTTAATTCTGAACAAGTAAATGTGTTACATGTACTTTGTTGAAAGATTTGTTTCTTCAATTATAAGGCATGAAACTCAAACTAAATGTCTTATTTTATCATAAAAATATAAGTTTTATAATTTAAGTTTAGAGGATAGTTAGAAACAAGGAAAAGTTCAATGTAGACTTTGTGCCTTATAGAAAAAAGAAATATAACTTCAATGATGTATCCGCAACACACATGCCAGTTTAGAATTAAAAGCAATAGCCAACTAACATTTTCATAATATTCTTTAAACTTTAAGAGATAAATTATAACTTATATAACATTTAAGTGTATAATTTATAGGTTTAAAAGTTTAAGAGTGCATGTGTCATTCAAAGAAACTTCAAGGTTTAAAGTGTATTTTTCCCTTAAAATTAAAAGAATTCTTTTATACCTTCTTTCTTTCTCTCTAACTTATTTTATATTTTTTTAATAACTTTCTACATGTTATTTGTTGAATTTTATATGCTTGAATTGATTTATTGTTAATTTTCTACTACTATGGCATACATACATAGACACACACATATGTATATATATTGGTAAAACATGTTATATTATTTTGTTATCATAGTCATATCTTTAATTTATATTATCATACTTTTTAAAAAATATTGATCATTGAAGGGCATTTTAGATTAATTATGTGCTTCAAATTCATTTAGGATAATTTTATTGATTGTTGATATCTAAGGGTATTTTTATCAAATTAATTATTTCATAAACCTTTACATTCTTATACAATTTGATAACAAGTAAAAGATATGATAATTTTATACAAACCTTCAGTAACAAACCAAATATAGCATCGTATATTGACTCATCTTATACATATATTATGCTATACTATAAAATAATCTCAATACTATATTATATGGCATGTAAAATGAGGCCTCAGTGAATAAAAAGATTCTATATGTCATTAAAAAAAGTAATAATAACTAAGTTTTTACTAACCACAAGAAAATTATTACATTTTCTTAATGACATAATAACACGTAGGTGTTACATTTTTTTAGTGACATAATAATAGACAATTAATTAAATGTTGCAACTTCTTTAATCAAGGTTGAATAAAAAAATTTCACAATTTTTTTATTTTTATATTAAAGTATTTAACTTTGAATAAAGAAGCTATGAAAATATATAAAAATAGTTCACAAAAGTTGCATGAGTATGTAGTATAAATTTTTTTCTAAAACATGCCAAAATATAACCCTATTAATTATATCAAATTAAGTGTTTTAAGGGTGCTTTTAGAATCATGTTCAAACTATGTATTTTTTTTATTATTTGATAAATGAAACATAAAAGACAAATTATTTTCACAGTGACAATAATGAAAAACTATTGAATGTTCATTGACATATTAATATCTTTTAGCTACATTTCTTCTTGTTATTTTTCCTTTTTTTTATTTTAGACAAGTAGATCACTAGTAAGTGAAATGGAAACACAAGAGTTATATGATGTAAATCCAAAACGAAAGGTTGGTTTATTGCTATGAAAAGCGGTGAGTTTGATTCTTATCCTCAACATTTATTGCTATGAAAGCTTCATCACCTAAAAGAAAGGTTGGCACTGCCTCTCTTCGGTTGTATTGAATTATTTATGATTTTGTACTTCTATTTTTCCTTTTGTAAATAGACCTTCATATTTTAAATTTATTTATAATTAACTCTTTACGATAATTTTGTAATTGTCCTTTAGTTGTATTAAATTATTTGTTATTTTGTCTTTGTACTTTTCTACTTTCTAATTAGATCTTTCGAGTTTAATTTTATTTGTAATTAATTCTCTTATAATTCTACAATTCTCCAATACGATGAATATTAATTCATGCTTTATGAAGATGGCCTCCACATGTTCAAATAGTGTTTAAACACCACTTAATTGGTTGTTTGTTAAGTTATTTTTTGCTTAAATTAATATATTTTTAAGGAAAATAGAAGAAACAGTAGCCATAAAACAAAAGCAACAAATTTAATTCTGTTGTACAAACAGAAATATAAATAAGGAATTTTATTCTGTTACACAAATAAAAAAAATTCCTTTTATTTTATTTTCTGCAAGATTAAAATAAAAGCAACAATAATGAAATAAGGAACATGGAAATCGTCTTAAGCTTGTTGTTAATATATGTAGAAATAAGAAATAAGACAGAAATGACATTCAAGTGCAAAATAAATAAATATTTTTACTATCAAATAGAATAATAAGGATCTGAGTCAACAAATTCACATTGTCTCCTTAAGACGATTTTGTTCCTTCACACAATGTCCAAGGTTTATGAGCATTTGTCTTCCACAATAGAATGGTTTTCCTCTTGATGAAAATAGTATTAAAATCTGTCAAGGTTCCAACAAACACAACCAATGTTACGCATGCAACCTTTCTTCTTTTCTTTTCTTTATATTCTCTATATTTATTTTTTGAACTAGTCGAGGTATTTATACTATTCTTAGCCATTTGAGCAGCCAACCTTTGTGTTTATACCCAATAGACACTATTTCGTCAGCTCTTGTAACTTTAACCAACAGATACAATGCTTCCAAAAAATTAAATATATATTAAGCCCAAAAAGAATAGATGGTGAGGGCCATGATCTTACTTGACGTGACATAGTCAGTTGGACAAACAGTGGCATGCGTGTGTTAATTTCATAAGTGTGTATGTCCTTTTCCTTTCACAAAAGCGGGTTGCCCTTAGGGGCCAAATCCAATGAGAAAGCGAATGGTGTATAAACTACTTCAAAGTCCTCTCAACTTCCTACGTCGGACAAGCACAATTTCAATTAGTAATACCATTTCAAGTGGATAACTTTAGAATCATTTTTCTCATTCAAATCTAAATGAATTTTGGCATATGAATATATATAATTACTTATCTCATAGAGGAGAATCTAAATCTACTTAGTCTTAGTTCATTCAAAATGTGGGTCTCACTTATTTTTGGCTTTGCATTTACTAAAAAAACTTGTTTCCAAAATCCATTTTCCAACAACTTAATTGGTTGTCTGTTAAGTTAAATTAAATTATTTTAATTTTGTCCTTATAGTTTTCTTCTTAATAATTAAATCCTTAGAGTTTAAATTTGTTTGTAATTAACTCCCTATCATAATTAATTTAGAGATTTCCACCTACGATTGTCCAATATGATGAATATTTGTTGATTTTTACAATTATATTATGACATAGAAATGAAGATAATAAGTTACAAAAATGACTAAGACAAACAAATATTCACTTCTAGTGAACTTGATTCCATTTAATTATAAATGAAAATGAACTCTAAGGTCCTGATTACAAGGAAAAAAAATATAGGGTTGGAAATTACAAGTTCAAACAAAGTGTAGAAAGTAAAAGTTTAGTTTAACCTAATCTTTTAGTTAAGTTACTCATTTGTTCACTATAGGTTTACTCATTTTCTAACTAGATCCTTATAGTTTAAAAGTTTTAAATTAGACTTTTATACTTATTGTAAATTTTCAATTGGATACTTCATGTCATTTTCCTATTAAATTTTGTTAGCAATTGGCACACATGGATAACACTCATTTGATGTAGTATAACAATTGTCAATGTAGAGTTTTCTTACAATTTTTATTTGTATTTAAGTAGTAAATAACTTAGAGAAAATTAGGATATTTTATGAAATTATTTTATTTTTAAAGGAAAATGTTGGATCACTTGTCTTTCACTTCATAAACCACTAATAGATTATTGTCTATGTGGGTCAATTGCTAGCAAAATTTAACAAGAAAATGACATGAATTATCTAATTAGAAATGAAAAATAAGTATAAGGATTCAATTTAAAATTTTTAAACTATAAGGACCTAATTAGAAATTGAGTAAAACTATAAGGAGTAATATAGTAATTTAATCTAATCTTTTTAATAGAGCTTTGTTCACATGAGCTATAGTTCATGTTAATTAACATGGGCCCAATAAGTGTCCATAAATGAAGTCTAGCATACACATAGACAGAAAAATATCAATGCACACAAGAAAAATTAGCAAAACAAGTTAGAGGCGGCTTGGCTGGAAACCTAGCTTAGACAGAGAACTTCAATTAGTTTTTAATAGTAACATAATTTCACTTTTTCTGAAAATTTAGGAGAATAAAATGTAAGATTTTAAAGTTTATGTACCATTTTTGTCATTCGTTCAAATTTCAAGGGGTAATCTATATTTTCCCATTTTATATTTCTAAATGTGTAGATCACTAATGGAAACACTTGAGTTATATGTTACAAATCCAGAGCAAAACTCGCATTTTAACAAGTTTGAAAGTTATATGTTCACTTCATATAAACTAAGTATAAATTTAATTGTTTTACATAGATGATGCTTGAAAAGCTAGTTTTTCTTAACACTACATGATGTTATCATTTGTTTTCTTCTTTTTTTTTAATATTGGAGGAAATTATATATTATATTGTAATTATAGAATTAAGTGGGCTTTCTTATTTATTCTTTTGTCATAAACCCCAACATGATAAAGCTTTATTATATTATAAAGAAATATGAAGAGGGAATTGAAACAAAGTTTACTGTTGGAAAAAATATGAAAAGTTTTCGTGGATAATTCTTCTCTCACCTTAAAAGAGGATGTGGAAAAATCATATACCCTTTAATAGAAGGTGTAAGATTAATAATGAAACTAATCTTTTCATGAGACGATGTGAGAGTAAAAATGAAACATAAGAAGTGAGAATGATAAAACTAATTAACATAGTCATCTTACTTAGGTGGCATTTGGTTAGGGAATTTTAGGAGATTGGTAATGGAATCAAAAAGCAAATCCTCCTACTGAGTGTTAAGTTAATGTGTAGTAAAATTTATTACTATTACTTAAACTTAATAAACTTGTCACATCCCAACTTCAAGGATATGATTGATATAAATCACTAAATGATGACTTGTGAGTACATAAACATTCTTATTTAGAAAATCCTTTTTAATATAAAAACATGAAATTAATGCAAAAAATATGATTGTGTCATTTTATCTAAAGCTCATGATATGTAAGATTTTATTGAAAGTCATTTTAAAATAAATAATTTCTAATTTCTTTGAAATAAATAAATCTTTCCAGAAAAGTCATAAGTCATAAATCTAGATCTCTTATCTATTTGTATGAGCATTAATCACTAAAAGTAAGTCAAAGAGATCACATACCTTATATCAATCATACAAAAGTTATGAAGCATCTCTTAATAGAAATAGCTTCCGTAAATTCACTAACCTGAAAAATGTTAATGAAGGGGGCAAATACAACTTGAGTACTCAATGAAAAAAAAAATAACTAGTCCATTTTTGGGTCAAAAATATTTCTGCTATACATCTAACTATAGTTCCTGTGATAGATATGTATAAGTATATAGATAATAATAATAATAATCATAATTCACATGTGTCTCTAAATTTCTTTATCTTTCTATTCTTGTCTAAATTTACTACATGTGATCAAGCATATAACGAAATCTAACAAATAATCACACTGATGATGAATTATCAAGCAAAACAGATGTAATATTTGACACTGCAAAACAAACTCATACCATTTATATTGACAAAGGTGGGTCAATGGAAAGAGCGATGTCTGTTGATAAATCTTATGTCTCTTGGAACATCTTAATCTCAGTTGCATGCCCCCTAATATACATGCTTAAATCTTATGCCCTCTTACACTACACCTTAGTCATTGGCTTACATGACCTAGTTATAGAAATCAAAATCATTATCTTTCTTCTCCTAGTGCACATGGGTTCTCCAAGTCCCACTTAACTTTATGCTAATTCTCACACAATTATCTCCAAGTCTCTCATATACTTCTATGGATTTTCTATGGAAATCCTTTTTACTACCCTTAACAACTAATCTACTATATCTTCCTAAATTTCCTAATCTATCATGTCCTTTATAATGGATACTATATCTATGTGAAATGAAAATATAAGTATAAATATATTGTCTTTAGGAAATACTTGTATTATTTGAAAACTAAATGTATGCTTGAAACAAAAAGAAACATTATTATAAATGAAGTATATGTATAATACAAAATAATAATCGATAAAATTAAATTTTAATGGAATAAGTAAAAATAATTAATTAATTCTTTTGAACTAAGTAAATTTATAACTTGAAATAATTAATAAAAGTATTTGATGATGCATTTTGAAAGAAATACCTTTCAAGCTTGCGAAATCTCAAAAATGATGATTTGAAGAATTTAGACTTGAATATGTAAAAATAAACTTTTAGTAAATTTCTCGAAATTCATAGGTCTAAAAAAAAATTGATCTAAAACTCTTATGTAGATGAATTCCTACTCATATGATTATGTAAAGGTAGGATTTCTAAGAATCTCCCAAACTTGAAATTAATATTAAGTTCTCATTCTTTCACCTATTGCATTCAGACATTCAAGACAATTATACACATAATCAAGTAAGAAAACAATTCCTAATTTTCCAATTTGCATCTAACATCCTAATGTGAATCTTCGGTCTTATATATAAAATCATATAACTTAACTTCACCAAGTCTATTTGTGGTTCATCTCATATGCTTAATATATATAAGTCTAATATTGATTCATCATTCATATTTATTTAATTTCTTAAGTCTAATTCCCTTCTACCTATCACATCAAAATACTCTATGACAACTTTTTTTTTAAAAAAAAAAAGATCTTTATATGAAAAGAGAGTCAGATGGTAGAATTCTCACTCACCTGATTATAGGAAAGTTCCTATACTTTGGTTTAGACCTAATTACATTATTGTAATCACTCACAATTTAAAAAGAATTCATTGATTAAGATTTAATAAAACATAAGGATGAGATAAAAGGAAATCAAATTTGCATTTGCTTTTATTGTTTTACCTTGGATTCACATTTTCGAAATAGGTGTATGTTAGGACTTTTTCCTAATAGGGTTTCAGTTTTGGTCAATAGCCTAACTACACTAAGATTTTATTGTCTCAAATTTCATATGTTAGGTTTTGTTTAACCTGATATTAATCAATCAACCACTTCTTAAAGACTAATTAACCAACTAGTTGACCCTCAGGGACTAAGCTCTCAGTCAACTGGCCACCCTTCTAGACCCATGTTCAAATCCAGTTAGGTTAACCCTGGGGGTGTTACAAATTCTTCCCCTTAAGATATTTCATCCTCAATTTGTCCCTTTATGTACAGTCTAGTTTATCTAAGGTATCCTAACTGTACAATTCATTGCATCATTTTTGAACTCCTTGTCAGCTTTCTTGTTTCACATATTCAGTTACTTATTGATCCTTATCTTTAATCTTATCCTTTTGTTCATTCATCTTCTTTTTTTTTTGTTTGTTTATGCTTTATGCATCATGATATCCATTATTCTCCTTGATTCTCATTCTTTGGTTCTAGTCTCTTTGATTTTTTTTGTACCGTTGCTTATCTATTTTTTATCCTTAATTCATTGCCATTGCTTCCTTTTTGTTGACTTCTAATACTTATTATGGCCAATATAAATTTCCTCATTCACTTCTAAGATTTTCATTTCTTCACATGTAATCCTTGCTTTCGTATCATTCATTATTGTCTGCTTTATTCTTTTCCTTCACATCATGTGCATTCTCATTTGTTGGTTTCATATGATTCTCTACTTCTGTTTCTTTTTTGTTTCTCTTCTTGTGTGTTTACATGTAACCCTTTGTTCTTAGTTCCATACATTTTCTAAAAAATGTTGACTAACTCCTTCCTAGCATTTCACATTCCTTTATCTATAATCTCAGCCTATCGTGAAGCATGCTACCATGGGTTATATGCTTAGCCAAACACACATAATATATCATTCATAACAAGTCATACATATCCTATTTTTGGATTTATTCTAATATTCATGTAGTTCTAGCATATCACATTCACAGCATTTCATATCACATCATATTATCTCGTATCACGCTTTATCTTTCTTTTGCCTTATCTTAGGCATTTTTTGTAATGCCTTCTATTCCCTTTTCTTAGGAATTCTTTCTTCCTTTTCATGGTTGCATGTAAGGTTGAATTTAGTACATAAGGATTTATATAATCTTATAAAGAAATTTTCAAATGCATAATAAATCTTTTTTAAAATTTCAAACATAAATATCACTCTAAGATGACATCGTCATCATCTTGGAAAATAAATAAAGAAATCAAAACAAGCTAACTAACTATATAACCCTAGTCATGTACATCATCATAAAAGAAAAGAAAAGGCTTTACTAGCCTTTTCTTGATCCTAAGATGCCTGTTACCTATCAATCCTCATCCTTCATGCGGAAGGCATCACATAACCAATCCATTTTACCCTTCATAGTGTTCATCCTCTACTCAATACATCTTAGTCAGCAATTGTTACTAGTGCTCATGTTCTAAATGAGTTTGTACAACTCATTGATTGTGTGACCCACCTGTTGTAGCTTCAGTTAATGCCCACTCATGCCTACTCCAGCTTTGGATGGTCTTGGGGCTAGGTTAGTCTACTTTTGTTTAGTTGCCTTGTCTATCTCCTTCTCTATCTTATCTATAGGCTACCTTCTCTTCCTAGCTCATATCAATCTTGCATTTGAGAGCTAGTTACCCTCCACTAGTTAATACCAAAAGTGCTTAAACATATTGCCAGACATTAACCTAGGATAAGTCATATCATAGTGTCCCATGTCGCATCCATGTGGTTGGAAGATCCTTGTGAAAACTAATCCATATGGCAATTAACCCTAAGATGGACTCTATCTCATGGCTAGCATATGGCTCAAAACTCTGTGGGAAAGGTTAAAGGGTTGTCTAGCCTAGAGGTGGGAAAGCACGTGCATGTGTATGCATGTAAGCATGGATTTATGTTCCCCACATGGAAGGATGACATGGATAATGAAGTTATGCAAGGCTCTAGAAATAAATGGAATCTCAAGGAGAGATAACCTACCTTCACCCTCAGTGATCTCACTATCTATGACCCATCTCAATTGCTATTGGATGTTTAGTAGTCTATTGGTATTCTAGTTTCCCATTTTTTTATTTGTGATTCCTTAATTCAAGCATCCAAACATCTCCTGGATGGTAGTTGCTGATAAAGTGATCCTTCTCATGTAATAAATGAGAGCAAAACTAATGGATTGTTTGATATTCTATGCAGGTTAGCATAGAAGTATTTGACGAGCTCCACGTGGTAGGCTTCATTGCACTCTATGAACTATACTTATCATTGATGCTCAAGTGGCTACAATACTTAGTGCATGTGGAAGAAAGCATGGGTACTATGACTGAGGTACTTAACCTCCAACACATCCTTAGCTCCTATCATCTGCTTGCACCTCTATGTAACATTACAGTCGAGAAACAAGGTAAAGGCAATTGCAGCTTGTTTAACCATTTCAAAGGAAATGTTTGGGGTTTTAGGAGGAAATTTAGTAGGGCTTCACTGAGATTTGAATTTGGGAAGAGAGAGGTTAGAGAATTTAGAGAGAGCATTGAGAGAAATTATATGTGAAATAAAGAAATGAGCGTAAAATCTCAGCTAGCCAATCGATTGCCTTTTAGTGACCAATTGGACTCCTACCTATTTGATTGGATGTTGAACCGTTAACTTACAGTTCACCTTTTTTTTTTTTTTGGTTACCTCTCATTTTCCTCACTCTCTTAACTAACACCCAGAATATAAAATGTCCAACTTTACTTTCTTATTTGGGGTTAAAGGGTATTCTAATCATTTCACATGCATTTGTTTGAAATAAATAAATTTTTTCTGGAAAGCCATAAGTCATAAATTTAGATTTCTTGTCTGGCTAGACAAACACTAACCACTAAAAATAAGTCAATGAGACAATGTACCTAAAATCAATCACATAAGAAATATGAAGTATCTCCTAATTGAGATAACTTTCATAAATTCATTAACCTAAAAAATGTTAATGAACTTAAGTACATAGTGAGTAGAAAATAGCAACCCCATCTTAAGGTTGAAAATGTTTTGGCTATATATATAACTACAGTTCATGTAATAGATATAAGTATATAGATAATAATAATCATAATTCACATTCATCTCTAATCTTTTTTTTCTTTCTGTTCTTTTCTAAATTTATTATATGTGATAAAATATATATCAAAATCTAATAAATCATTACACTATCCTATATAAATTTCTAATCCAGTACATATCCTTGATAATTAGTTTGACTTTCTAAATATCCCAATCTATCATGTCCTTTATAATGTATACTAAATGTATATGAAATCGAAATAAAAGTATAAATATATTTTCTTTTGGAAATAGCCTTATTATCTGAAAACAAAATGTAGGCTTGAAACATAAAAGGAATATAAATTTATTATAATAAATGAAATAAACATAACATAAAATAATAATTGATAAAAAATAACTTTTAATAGCATAAGTAAAAATAATTAATTAATTCTTTTGAACTAAGTAAATTTATAATTTGAAATTATTAATAAAAATATTTGATGATACATTTTGTAAGTAAGACCTTTCAAGAATCTTGCAAAATCTCAAAAATGATTATTTGAAGAATTTAGTCTTGAAAACGTAAATAAACTTCCAATAAATTTCTTTAAATTCATATGATCTAAAAAAAATGATCCAAAACTCTTATACTAATGAGTTCCTACACATATGATTATGCAAAGTTAGGATTTCTAAGAATCTCCCAAACTTGAAATCAATATTAAGTTCCCATTCTTTCACCCACTACATTCATACACTCAAAACAATAATATATGTAATCAAGTAAGGAAACAATTCCTAAATTTCTAGCTTAAATGTAACATCCCAATGAAAATTTTGAATCTTATAACTAAAATCATATAACTCACTTTTCCATGTCGATTCCTGATTTATCTCATATTCTTGACATATGTAGATCTAATATTAATTCATCATTTATATTTATTTAATTTCTTAAGCCTAATTCCCTTTTATCTATCACATCAAAATACTTTTCGATATTTTAAAAAAAGTATCTTCATACAACATAAAAGCCAAAGGGTAGAATTCTCACTCACCTGATTATAGGAAAGTGCTTATCCTTTGGTCCTAAGCCTAATTGCATTGTTGTAATCACTTGCAATGTAAAAAAACTCATCGATTAAGATTTCATAAAATATAAGGATGAGATACAAAGGAATTAAATTTGTATTTGATTTGATTTGATTATTTTACCTCGAATTCACATTTTCGAATTGAGTATGTGTTGGGACTTGTTCTCGCCAAGGTTTCAGCTCTAGTCAATGGCCTAACTATGCTAGGATTCTACTACCTCAAATTTCATGCATCAGATTTTATCTAACTTGACATCGATCGATCGACTACTTATTAAAGACTAGTTAATTGACCAATCCACCCACAAAGACTGAGCCCATGGTTACCTAGCTGCCTTTCCAAACCCGTGCTTGAGTTCATTTCGGTTAATCGTAAGGCATGTTATAGAGCTCCCCTCATTTGAAACCTTTCCCCCACCTAAGGTTTTAGATTACGTTATCTACTAAAATTAGAAAAAAAAAAAACACTTCTCTCTCTTTCCTTTTCTTATCTCATGAAGTTTCCACCATTAACCACCACCCACTATCATTACTATCATTAACCACCACCCCCACTCCTTCTGCTATTGATCACTACCCAACACTACTACTAATGTTGACCACCACCCCTCACCTACAATTACTAACTATTGTCTACCACAATCTTTCACCGTCGACCGCCGTCTACTATTACTTACGATCATTGATAATTGCCCATCACCACTACCACCATTGATCACCATATACCATTATCTACTATCATTGACCATCATCCACCACTATCTACCGTCTTTAACCACTGCCTACCATTACCTACTATTGTTAACTACCGCCCATTACCACCTATCACTATTGACTATCGCCCACCACCACTTACTACTATTGACCACCATCCATCGTTGTTGACCACCATCCAACCAAACATCCAAAAAAGAGAATGATAAATAGTGTGATTCATTCCCTAACTATACCAAACAAATTAAAATGTAACAGTTACTATTATCCTTACTCTTTCTTATTTAATTTCATTCTCTTTCCATTTTTACATTTTGAACCAAACGTCCCCTTAATCAATAATCATAATGGTAAGTAATTTTGTGTGTGATAATTAAATACATTTGGTTGGAATCTGTTATATTATTTTTGTGAGTAATGCTTTCATGCCTATTTGAGTTTATTATAAATTCTTAGATTTCTTTTGCTGAGATTATAATTAACTTTTTAAATTAGATTTTGTAGCTTTTTTTACAAAAAAATATGTAATTTGATACAATTCTATTATAATAAATACATAAAAAAAATCATAATTTTATTAAATAAAATTGCAAAAACGAAACCATTTCAAAATTTTGCTTTTCATGAAAAAGTTATAATTTTTTTGAAAAGTATAAAATCTTTTTATAAATGTTGTAAAAAATATACCAATACATATTATTTAAAGAGAGCATATACTGGAGAACAACCCTACTTTTGCATACTAAAATGAGGTGAGACATTTTTCAAGAGTGGTTAATTAACATTTTTAATAGTATTTAAATAAGAAATATTACAATAACTTGACTTCTGTAATTAATTAAATAATACTTGAATAGTGAGGTTAACTCCTTCTAGTGTGTAGAGGCAAGTAATCATGATGTATTTGTTGCTTTTGGTTGAATGAATTTTCTGTTTGTTAGAAAAAAGAAAACTTGAATAGTGCTTATTTTATTCATTTTGATTTAGTAAGTCCCACCCATTTGTATATTGGCTTAGTGTGAATAGGTGGCCCAATTAATGGGTGAAAGCGCTATAAATTATATTCAAATTTTGTCTCATGTATTTTGAGTTCAATTGTTTTCATGATGAAATACTATTGAAATATTCAATTATTTTTAAAACTTTTAGCAACATTTCTTGATATTACTTTTATAATCCTAATCGAGTAAATCACTAGTAAGTTAAAGGAACCACGTGAATTATATGTTACAAATCCAAAGCGAAACTCGCATGCCTTATTCATGCTTTTCAGCAAGCTTGAAAGTTATATATTAACTTAATATTTCATATAAACGTAGCATAAAGTTAATTGTTTTACACAGGATGATACTTGAAAAGCTATTTTTTCTTATTACTATGTGGTGTTATCATTTATTTCTGTTTTTTTATTTTTTAAAATATTGGAGGAAATTATATATTATATTGTTATTATGAAATAAATTCAGCTTTGTTATGTACCCCCATATGATAAAGTTTAATTTATTACATTATAAAGAAATGTGACAGGGAAATTGAAACAAAAATTATTTGAAGTTACTTGAAAATTTATTAGAGAAATGGACATGTAGAATGGATTTATGAGGATGTATGAAGATTTGCATACTTCTGAAATCAAAACTAATACCATTTCCTTTATTTGAAGTTATCTGAACTAGAATCCTAGCTCTCATGCTCCTAAGAGAAAAACCACAATAAATTAGAATGTTTTTACAAAATTTACCACAAATATAATTAATAATATTTTACATGGCATTTTCATCCTCCTCCGTTCATTTTGGTGTTCATTTCTTTAATAGAAAGACATAATTTATTTAGTAGAATGATTGATTTAGATCTCTCAATATTTTTATTTTTATTTTTTATAAATTTAAGAGCAAGTGATACATAAATTTTTTTTTAGTCCTTGTATGTGTTGACATCACTTGCAAATACACATTTTAAACCTTATGACACTATTAGCTTTAGTTTGAGTCTAAAAAAAATTGTATCTTTTTTTTTTCTCATGAATAATAATACATAGCAAAAAACGAAAGGGAACAAAAGTCAACCCTAAAGTGCCTTATTCTCTTTACCCCTTTTCTCCGCTGATTTTTCTTTTCTATAATAAATAGCACAAAATTCGGAATGTTAGAAGAGAGTCACTTGTAGTACAAAATTTTGCAGATAGAAAATATTTCTAATTCTATCATAGTATTGAAATTTTAGTCTTCATCTATATATTTTGATAAATTAATTATTTCACTACAAAAAAATTTATATTTAGCGGCAGTTATATCATGTATTTAGCGGCAATCTGACAAACCGTCACAGTTTCAAGTGTTGGGGAAGTATTTAGCGGCGATTTCTACTATATTTAATGGTGGTTTAGCTAACCGTTGGAAAATCTAAATTTAGCGATGGTTTCTTTTGGATTTAGCGGCGGTTACATAACCGCTGTAAAATATGGTGTAACGGCGGTTTTGCATGTATTTAGCGGTGCTTTTTTTTTTTGAATTTTTGAATATTTTTTTGTATTTTACGACGATTTTCTGGACATTTAGTGGCGCTTTTTAAAAAATTTTCTAAATTTTTTTTTCCTACAGACATTAACGGCAATTTTTTCAAAAAAAAATTAATTTTTTTTAATTTAGCAATGATTTTCCTTGCGTTTAGAGGCGATTTTGTTGAAAAAATTTTGATTTTTTTTTAAAATTTTTTGAAACCGTCACTAAATGCATAGTATAAATGCCGCAAAATACAAAGAATTTTTAATTATTTTTAATGAACAGCCGTTAAATGCATACGAAAACCGTCATAAAATACAAAAAAAATCACTAAAATTTTGACATTAACTGTCGCTGAATATGTTATTACAGATTTTTTTTTTACCTGTCCTAATTTTTTGTTTATCTACTAACCCTATTACAAGAATAATATATGACAAATGTAAACATTTTAAATAAATGAAATTGAACACAAATTCTATATTAATAATAAATATTCAAACACTTGTTTGTCAAACATCCA
>JANHAO010010957.1:0-17306 GCA_026873985.1 Saraca asoca | reverse complement strand
GAGTTTCCTTGGATGTCTACCAAATTAATCTATCTTTTGATGATGTAACTTTGCTAGTTTGGTTTGAGTTTTGATTTGAAAATATGAGCTTCAAGATGCTGCTGTGTAACCTGAGTTTTGCTTGTATTCTTGGTTGTCATAAGTTGCCCATAATTGCTGAAAAACCTTAAGGCTTTTTGTTCTTCTTCTTGCTATCTCCTTGGTGTTTTTGCTTTGTGTTTTGTTTTGTGTTTTGCCCAGGAGTGCAAAAGCTAAATGTGGGGAAATTTGATAACACAAGATTTGACACATTTATTTGTCCTCATACTTATCATTTTAAGGGCCAAAATGACATGTTTCCAGCTGTGTTAAAGTGTTTTTATGATTCCATGTCAATTGGTTCATTAGAAGAAATTCTGCATAATTATACATTTTTGAGTAGTTTCTGTATTTTGAGCATATCTTGAGATGTATTTGTCCAATTGATGTGATTATTATCTTGAAGGAAATCTAAGAGATAGATCTACAATTTTCATGAAGACTGCAAAAGCTGAATCACACAATTGGTTATCCAAAATTGGAGTTGAATTCAGAATCAAAATTACTGTCCAGCCCTGTCCCGAGCAGCTGACCTTTGTGCATTTAGAAGGCAATAACTTCAATTATAGAGGTCTAAATGAGGTGAAACAAAGCCCAAATGGAATCTAACACATAAAGACACAATTCATATGAACACATCCTATGCTGAAATGATCAAATTGGGCATCAAAACTAACCTGCAATTCATGGGCAGAAATGCTACAGAAATGGGCTGATGCAAAATTGAAATTTTAAGGCCCCAATTGTCATGGATCTAAGGTCCATTGCAACATCCTTTGATCTAGTAAAAATTCAGCCAGCTAGAGACACAAAAGAGAGAAGAAAAAAGTGGAAAAGTAGCCTGCAAAGAGAGCTAGCATGCAATGGCAGAGCTACTACACCAGACTAGCACTCAGCCTACTTTCCAAATCAGCAAAATAGCTTTCCTTTTTACCTAGGTAAAAACCATTTTGTAAAGGTCTTTTGGCAAAGTTTTTTCATGGAGTTTTAGGGTATGTTTTGTGCAGTTTTCGGTGGTTGAGAGCAAGCTTTTGCTCTCCCATCTTTTTTGTATTTTTTTCCTTGTATTTTTGGCCTCCATGAAAGGCTGAATTGTAACCAAGTCTAAAGGGCTGCAAACTTGAAAATTAATGAAGAGGTTTTGTTCTTTCATCCTATATTTAATTGTTGGCCATTTATTTCTTATTTCCTCTATGTTTTTACTGAGTTTTTTGAATTGATTGGCTTCAATTAGTTTGGTTGACTATATGATTGTGGCTTTATGATCTAGTGTAGAAGAGGATAGGAAAACTAGCAATGCATTGAGCTTTTGATGTGTTTTCTTCTTGGCTGAATCTTGACTACTTATGATAGATTCATTAATCATTTCAAGGCTTCTTGTTATGATTTTCATCAATTGAATGAATCTTAAGTGACCAAGAATGCATTAATCTCAAGTTAGTTGGTTTCTTGGGCTTGTTGCATGTTTATTGTGTTTTAGTTTCTATTTTGTATGTTTTTGTTAGAGTAGTTGTAGAATTCATTTCTACCAACCCCTCCCCCAATTCAGCTCTTAATATCATTGATATTATCACCATAAAATGGTCCTTAGGTTCGACTTGGGTTGCCTATGCTACAAGTTAGTTTAGGTAGCTTTAGTTTATAAATTTCTAATTTGATGGTTTCGACACACACTCATCATTATGAAGGAAGGTCACCGTTCACCGAAGAGATTGAAGCACAACCCTTTCCCCTAAAGTTCAAGGTTCCCTCAATCTCGCTCTATAATGGGGATAGGGATCCGTATGATCACCTGGACATGTTCAATGTCCAAATGGATCTCATGATAGCTAACCCTCTTGTGAAATGTCAGGTATTGCTAGCAACACTGGGGAGCTCGTCTTTGATGTGGCTTAGAAGTCTCCCAGCTCGTAGCATAGGCAGTTAGGAAGAATGTCAAAAGAAATTTGTTGACCAGTATCAAGCATTAAAAAGATAGCTCACTCCACCTTGCCACCTCGCTATGATCTTCCAGTGAAAAGAAGAGTCGTTAAAGGATTACATCTCCAGTTTCAGACACAAGGTCAACAATGTAGAAAATCCTTAAAGGGAAACTATTTTGGTAACAATCTTTGTGGGGCTCCACAAGGACAGAAAACTATACAAAAGCATATACAAATCATTGATAAAGGGTCTTGGGGACTTTTACTAGCAAGCTGCGAGGCAAGCTAGGTGGGATGAAACTTTCGGCTCAAAGAGGTTTGATTCGAGTAGCTTGGATCAAAATAAAAAGAGGAACAGTCACAGAGAAGGGTAAGACGGCTCCAACCTTCAGGTCATTAAGAGGAGCAGGGATGAACGACCTCAATACCAAGGTCGTCATGAAAGTTAGAGCATTCTATCTAACACTTAGGACATGACATTTATAGCAAAACGAGATAGAGAAGACTTTAGGAAGCCCAAGTCTTTATAAACACCTAGCAAATTCAGAAACAATGAAGATAAATTCTACGCCTACCATAATAAGGTTGAACACAACACATCAGAATGTTAGGCGCTGAAGGACGCAATAGAAGACCTTATCAAAAGAGGGCGCCTACAAGGGTATGTGGTGCGACCTATGGAGCAGCGATCTCATGCTCAGTGAAATCCCAACCAAGAGCAAGGAGCTTCAGTTTGAATCATATATTGACAATGTATTTTGGTTTTTCTATCTATTGTCTTTATCAATGTATAAATTTGTTTTTCTAATTGTAATGTATGAGTTCAGTGTGCCAGCCTTCCTAAGCTGAGGCCCCCCCCAGAGCTTATTTTGGAGATGAATTGATAAAGTTGCTAGCTTTTGAGCTGAGGTGCCGGGGCTTTTCCCAAAACAAAGGCCATTATAGCTGTGTGCTCGTTGAGGTGCACATGCATTATTAAACACTCAAAGGCTAGTGTAGTTGTGTGCTCATTGAGGTGCGGAAGCACTATTAAACACTCATAATCCAGTGTAGCTGCGTGCTCGTTGAGGTGTGAAGATACTATTAAACACTCAGAATCCAGCGTAACTACATACTCATTGAGCTATAGAGGCACTATTAAACGCTCAAAAGTCAGTGTAGCTGGATGCTTGCTAAAGTGTGGAGGCACTATTAAATACTTAAAATCCAACAAAGAGCTATGAGCTCAATAAGGCGTAAAGACGTCAAAATCGACTCGGCTACTTGCCTAATAGGCAATAAAGTTGCCATAGCAATGAAATGCAGCTCTCATGCAAATAAATACTCTTAGCTTGCAAATGAGACCCTTTCAGGTGTAGCTCACATGCGACCTAACTAAATTTTACTTACCATTGATTGGGGCAATCGTATGCTAAAAGTTCTTTACACAAAAAGTTACTGCTGATTAGCCGTGCAAACATTTCATTAATCTGTAGCAATATACATAATCATCAGAAGTAGATGAAAGCATCCAATACAACACTCGAGGGGTAAAGAAAAAAGCTCATTTATTAAAAGGCTTCATCTAATGAGGTTAAATTTACATCAGAAGGAGGGAAATGCTAAAACAAAAATAAAAAAGCCCAGAGCTATTGTTGAAAGCAGAAAGCTAGCTATCGAAAGATAGACTCCTACTAGCAAGCCCGACTGCTCCTGCTTATATCCCTCCTTAGCCTATAGTTTCTCTTGGACTAAACCCAAAGCAATTCAAAAAGGCTCCAGGAGTCTGGCTGGCAAGGCTAGAGATCATGGCAAAGCCATGAAGAAATAATCCAAGATCCATATAAGACTCCCTCGAAGCTAGTATAAAGAGCTATCCAATGAGAGTCACGTGTAGTAGGCCATCACGCCTCAAGATCTTTTGCAGTAGGCCATACACACCTCAAAATGCTTCGTCGGAAGCCAAACTATCAGAAAATGGGGGACTTAACTTTGATACCTATTAAAGCACTCTATTGAGAAACTTGAAAAGCTTCACAAGTGTTATATAGACCAACAAGTCCATTGAAAGACCCAAAGGGTAATTGGTTGTCCCCAATTGGATGGTTTGAAAGGAACAAAATTACCATGTGAATGATTGAGGATCATGCTCAGAAAAGAAGTATCATTTGGTCTGGGTGAAATGAAGTTTGAAGTGAGTACATGGCAGATTAAGCACCGAAGACTTTGATTAAGAAGACCCTTCCAGAATAAATTGCAACTCCCAGTCCACGAAGTGAACTGAGAGTTGGGGGGTAGTGTTGTTAATAGAATTTGGCACTGCGAAGCAAGTTGGCAAAGGCCCAGAAGGAGTTGAGTCTATTAAAAGGAATGAGTTCGCTCTGCGAGAAGCCACATCTCATTGAAGAGACCCCAGTTCGCTAAAGACCTGAGCTCACTAGCTAAATCAGCTTGAAGTTGCAAGCTAGTGGCATCCTCAGCAAACAAGCTCAAGTTCACTAAGACGAGGCCCTCCACTATCGGAAGCTCGCTAAGGTCGAGCATGAAACCAACAAACAATTTGCATCATCATTTTTGTAGATACGACTAGCGGGTCCCATCCGCAGAAAGCAATCTGTAGAAGCCACTCTATAGCACCATAGGTTGTCTGTATATTTAATATTTGATGTAATAGATGTACAGTTTTCCATTTGTACCCCTCCATGCTTCTATAAATGGGGGGCTAGAGTCATTATAAAAAGAGAGAGGCAATAGAATACTAGCAGAAACTTTGCCAGAAGCTATACCAAAGCTCTGTAAACATTCTTTCATACTAATAAAATACTTCCATGGACATAGGATTCGGTGCCACCCAAATTTAGCTAAACACATTAACCCCTGTGTGTTTTTCTCTTCTCCCTCTTCCTCCTACCATTTAGCACCTCTTTAATTCCTCGGCAATTGGGAAATAGCTTGGGTCTCCAAAGAACTCCCTCTATTGGCTAGATTTGGATCAAACCAAAATCCACTGCCAACAAAATTTTTTTTTAAAAGGCTTGTAACTTTTTTTATACACTTATTAAACAATTCTTTTAACAAAATAAAAAAAATATGACTCACTAATTTAATTTTGTAAACAATTAAAAGTAGAATAAAAGTTATTTTTTAAAATAACTCTACTCTCTATTCACTATCTTCTTTGCACTATGCATCTTTAACTTCTCTTCTCAACCTATTCTTCGAAGGTTTAAAGAAAAAAGTTGTGCATTAGAGTATTGAAAAAGACTTAAGAAGATTTGTCGTTCACTATTATTCAACAAGAGTATTAGAGATATATATAATTATAAAAAAAAGGTTGAGTATAGCTCCTTTAAATAACAATTGTACATTTTTATTATGTATAAAATTATTGATTTTTTTAAATATTTGAATATTGTTTAAGTTCTACATATATTTATGTTATAATTTCAAGTATTATTTATTTTTCGCCCCTCAACAATAATTGTTTAGCTTCATCCTATGTGCATTTAATTCATGCATATTCTTTTAGATTAGTAAACAATTAAGCTTAATTTATTTTGATAGAAATATTTTTTTGAAGAAAATTATTTATACGTATGTAAGTAAAGAATTTTTATATTTTATGATTAATAAAATAATAAATGATATCATAATAATAGAAGAAGATAATTTCTTCTTTGAAATAATATATGATATTTTTCGCTATATTCTTCACATATAACATTAAATAAATAAGATATATTTTACTATCTTAATATTTTATAACTATAATTTGTTAGGGTATTTTCAAACATGTGTGTTAAAGGGACATAAAAATTTATATTTAATAAAATGATGGTTCATGTGCAAGAGACATGATGATCTATATTCAAGAAATATAATTATTCATGTTTTATAAACATAAAGATTCAAGTACAAGAGATAAAATTATTTATATTTCATATCTTTTATACTCGTAAAATTAAGGATTGTAATTTTATCCGAGAGGCACGCTAAACACTATAAATATATGACCTTCCTTCAAAGAAGACATAAGAAAATAATTTATATTGTAGTGATGGGGTGTTACGAACAACAACCATCATCATCTTGCATCGCTCACGTTCGCTCTGTCCAATAAGGTTCACCATAAACAACGTAGGTCGGGCCCATAGAGGCCACTCTGCTAACTAGTCCCTTGTTTTTTAGAATCTTGAGCCTTTGGCCCAAGTCATACACTACACCTTATTTTTTTCTTTTAATAAATAATAAAAAAGGGTTAAACATTTTATAACTTTTATTTTTTTTCTCTAAATTTACTTTTTATGTGCATTTATTTTTTTAATAGTTCATTACATAAAATAATTCTTTCTTCTACTCTTTGCAGCATATAGAAATGTTTTCACACACGCTAACCGTAATTTTTTTTTTTTAAGAAAAGGTTATCACTTGCAAAGTAAACATTATTTTACATTTAATAAATGAATAAATTACAAATTTTAAAGTTCAACTTAACTCGCTTGGGAGTATTTAAATTTTGCCCTTAATTTTTATTAATATGCCATTCACGTGCACTATTAATTTATTTCAATTATTCTCATCATTTTCACACACAAAACTAGTAATTTCTCCTAGTAAAAAAATCATACTAAAAATATGGGAAAAAAAAAGGAGAAATAGTACTTGAGATGTGATGAATCTATTATCTTGTAGAAGATATTTTATATGTATTCACATTGGAGTTTAAAATATTCAGCAACACATTAGAATTTAAGACATCTAAGTACTCTTTTTATCTTGAATGATGTGATTTTTAAAATTTTAAGTTTATTTAGGAAAAGTAGAAATAAAGAAAAAGAAAGGAGAAGATTAGAAGAAAATCTTTGATTACTTCAAGCCGATTTTTATGAAATTTTTCTATTTTTATTTTATTTCATTTGAAACAAATCATAAAAATCAAGAATCCTATAATGAAAGGTATGAAGTCACATATTTGACTTTTATAAACACCGAAATCAACCATTGATCCCTTTTTCTTCCTTTCAAACAAATCCCAATCAGTCCATCAACTTTAGCAAAAATTTTCTAATGCTACATCGTAATATCGAAAAATTTGCATAACATTTTCTAATAAAATTACTCCATTAATTTTATATATTTATTTAGATATAATATTAAAACATTTAATTAGTTATAATATAATAAGCAATAATACTGATATCTCAATATTAGAACAGAATTATTTTTTTTTTCATTTGTAGTTGTTGCATGTATGCATAAATATTGATAGATTTTAATTTTCAAGAATTATAAAATAAGAAAAAAAATATGACTAAAGTCAGAACTCTGAAGAATATTCTAACAGTTAAGTTAATAATTTTCATACAAGAAGCAAGTATGATGTAAAGATCATCTTATAAAAGTGAAAGAGAAAATCCCCTGATAAAGTGTATATCTTTGTTTATATGAAGAGGTAATGCCTGATTGATGTGACAATAAATAATTTAATAAATAATCATAATTTCGAATCTATAAACTCATATGAACCAATCAGACCTATATGAAATGTTTGGACTTTTATCAAGCCGACTCAAGATGAGATTAATTGAGTTGATTTTTTTGAATTATGTTAGGCATACGTTGGTTTCTAACTTCACTTCAAAATCAATTTCTATATTTCTGGAAAAATAAATTAATTAGTGACTAAGAAGTTTCTTCTTACAAGTTGTCTCCGCCAAGATCAATACCACAAAACACATTCTAGAAATTAATTTTCTATCACACAAAAATAATCTATACTACATGAAATATATACTTTGTATATATCAGTGATACATATAGATACTAACGACTTGGTTGGATGTGGCATCTAAGAAAATGTATCGGTTCACAAATTCTTTTGACATTGAATCTATCATTTTCATCCATTATTCTTTTTCTATTGTTTTATCAATTAATTTTGAAGCACAATTGAAATTAGAACTTAAGAATTTTCTCATTCAACATTGCGTGCTTGAATATTGGAACATTAATTTGAAGATAGATTAAAGCTGGTAAATACTAAGATTTCATACTCAATTGACTTTTGCTTTTCACTGATCATCTCTTAGTTGTTCCTAGAAGCTTAAGCTCTAAGGACAAGGATAACGAATGGTTATAGCACATAGCACAATCTCATTTATCTTGTGGACCACAACAAATATTGAATCCTTGGCTTTTTGATCTCTGAGGCTTTAATACCATGCAGGTGTTAATTGTTTCTAGAAATTTAATCTTTAAAAAAAGATTCAAAAAATGATTTTTATTATTACTTTAACAGAAAAGGAATAACAAGTTTAAAATGTGTTGCTCACATTTCACAGATTGCAAAAGTAATTTTGTCATGAAGAATTATTTGATAAATATCTTTAATCAAGATTGAGTTTTGTGCAAAAATTATATTACAGAATTGAACCAATTACATGAATCTAATTTATTATGTCATGTAACATAAATAAAATGCAAATCAATGATAAAGATGATAATAATAATAATAATATAAAACAATGACTTACTTTGAGAAGATTGTGAATCTATTATGTTCAATAAGTGGGAATTCTGGTAAATTTACTTCTTTCGATCCTAACAACCCATGGGAGAATACGTCTAAGGATCCTGATGGAGAGATTGTAGAACTAACCTAGGAAGAGAGTAGAGACTTGTCTTGTATATATTAAACCTCACTAAGCTAAGTTGACCCATCACCAAATAGACTAGTTGTAAGGCTCATATAACTATAAATCACTTTAAGATTTTAAGCCCCACAATATTATCACTTTATATGGGCGAGTGTACAATATTAATTTGACATTTGTGTAATTTATGTTTTATAAAATATTGTGAATTATGGAAGTCCACATTAAAATTTCTAACAATCTAAAACTTGAACAACATAATTCATATCATAATAAAGAAAAATTGTTTTCTGAATTACCATATGTCACCACATCACGTAATATCAACTTAATTATAATACTATTACAACCACAGATCTGAATTGAGATTATAAGTATTTAATAGTTTAGAACATCACATCTGATAAGGATAGTAATGGCATATGCATTTGAATATATACACCTCGATGACCACAACATAATGTGAAATGTGAGTAACAAGATTTACATAACAATAAATGTGGTTATCTATAAATTTCTATGTTACGATTTTGTTTCTCCTAATGCATGTTATACGTTTATAGAATGAAAACATTTATGAAGATATATTTTGTTTAAAGAAATCTTTATCTCTTGAAGTTCTTTTATAAATTTTAACATAACAAAACATTTAGTCAAATAAAATAAGAAAATAGTGTAAAAAATTATTCTCTTGCATAAATAATAAAACAAAAATTATAATAATGAATTAATTAACTTTAGAAAAACTTGTAAAGTAAAATAATTTATGTAAAAGTATTTCTAAAATTATTTTATGATAAATAGAACTTTTGAAAATTGAACCATAATAATTTTGAAGAAATATAATCTTATAAACATAAACTAATGATGGTTGTCAAATTTACCAAAAATAAATTATTAAACTTCCTAAATTTGTAATGTTGGTAAGTCCATGTTGAACCCTAAAGATTGGTTGATTGATTTACGATCTTATAGTAACAAAATTAGAAAGGGGGGGTTTATAATTGGATATGAAATATAAAGATCATGCCCTAATCCAGGGAACATGACCGACGTAAAAGGTCACCATCAAGAAACCCCCTACAAGCCTTATAATGCAATTACATAGCAATGAATCACTATTTTGTCAATCTACAACAAAATATTTTTATATTAAATATTTATAAAAAATCCTGCATAGTTTCCTCCATTTTCCAAATACCTGGCCTCAAGGCCTATATAACAACACAAGGGCTATATGCCCATTGCAACTTGTATAACAACATAATAAAATGCAGTGGCCTAGACTATACACTCTATATCCTACTGAGCATCTAGTAATTATACATATGTATATACAATTCTACCAATTGCCAAACTTTACATTACAATTATACCTTAAATCTCTATAGGGTGAGATCCATTCGATTAGTGAGCAGATCTTGAGTCAGAATAGCGTGGGGGAATAATAGGAATATCCTTTGATTATGAAAAACATAAAAATGAAGGAGTGAGTTTCATAGAAACCTAGTAAATAAACAATCCTGTGATCATATAAAAATCTCATTTAAAAATCATGCTCGTATATATATATATATATATATATATATAAATATAGCCATAAAGATATGCTTACACATTCTACAGCCATAATCTCAATATACATTTGAAAACTATAATTCAACAAGAAAGTCAAGTAATTGAAAACATGATATTCAATAGCATAATAGTAAACAGGAGAGAAAAACAATAACTTTCTAAAATTTCATTTAAACTCAAAATAGTAAACCTTTAACTGGATTTCTAAAGAAAATTTAAAATGGCAACCATCCTATTATAACATGATTCCCATCATAAGTCATCCAACACACCTGTTGGGTGCTCATGAACGTATATATCCCTATATTTCTCCATCCTTATTGCTCCTTCTCAGGGCTGTATATATACTCACAAGTGCACTAGAAGGTTACCAATAAGTTTTCCAATGGGTCCAATATCTCAAATCAACATTCTAAATATATCATGTAGCATGAAATTCATTATTCGGGTAAGCAACATTTATCAAAATATACATGAACCTACTACAACATTTTCATATCCATTTATTACATAGAAAATAAAATAGCCAATTCCAATAACATAAGGTGAAATAACAATGCATAATTGTATCATGGCAAACCATTTCATGTACAAATATAACATGTAAATATACTTTCGAAACCGCTTTAATATACATGTGTAGAAAAATTTCATTATTTAAAAGGATTAATAATAGTTCATATAATAAAATTATTTTATATTTACTAATGAGATCATGAAGTGAGAAGGATTATCCACTCACCTTGGAAAATCCTTAAAAAGCTGAGTCAGTTGAAGCTCCAAAATTGAACGTCGATATGCTTAATCCTTCAATAGAAACTCCACTAAAGAAACACAATGCAAAATGACAAGAAAATTTCAATTTTCTTTCAACTAGTATAGTAAGGGTTTCATGGCAAATTTTCTTGCAAACTAGTTATAGGGTTGCTATAGAATAAATCTTTTGTTCTAGGATTACTCACCATGTTCCAAAGTGCAAGTGGGGAGCTTGATTGAAGCTGGATCATTGCTGACATGTCATTTAAGGTTGCTGACTGAAGCTTGCCAACTAAGAGGAAGAAGTAGCTACTATTGTTGCCATGAACTAAGCCGATGCAAGAGGGCTAACCAAAGAGCTGGAAAGGAGGAGCATAAGCTCGTTAGATGAGGGGAAGAAGCTGAAGGGTCAACATTATCAGCCACTAGCTATAGTGGCTTGAAGCTCTTAGCTGCAGGGCATTTGACCGGAAGAGCTACTGCTAAACCATTAAGAGGAGGCGTCGAATAGAGGAAAGTCAATGGTCAGAGCATCAAAGGTTAGAGGTCACCGAGCAGCAAATTTGGGTGCTCGAGAGAGAGAGCTTTGGGCACAATGAATATGATGAAAGAAGCTACTGGAAGAAAGAGGATTGGTTGAAGAAAATATATACATAAAACAAAATGGGGAAATTTACACTTTGAGCCCATGACCTTCCACCGATTTCAATAAGACTCTTCTAAAAAATAAGAAATTATGTTGTGGCTCCAATGAAAAATTAAGGATTTTCACTTCGATCTTTCAATAACGTTTTTTTTAGGTATTACAATAAATAAAAATAGAATTTAAATTATAAAAGAAACTTTAAATTGGGAAACTTCAATTCAAGAGAGATTTATATATTCAATTTGTAGAGTGATCATCAACACCTAAATATTATTTTATTTTTATTACTTAGTCAAGAATTACCTAAACACTAGAATAATCCTTATCTTTTTATCATAAATTTATTAATTTAGGCCCGACATATAAATTAAAATCTTATTATTAACTAATTTGATATCATGTGATCTTGGTCAAATTAATAATAGTATTACAAGTAGGAAGATGTTAAGATTGGATGACAATTATACACTAGTGCAAACTATTTAACCCATACTATGTTTTCCTTAGGTATAGAACAAAACTTTGGATCATAATCATTAATACCTAATCATCACTTATATTGAACTTTCATAACAATTATCGATTATTAGGTTCAATTAATCATAATCACAAGAGATGATTAAACTAATGCAAAAACTATCTTATGAACCATAAATCAAATAAAATAGAAAAAACAATAGATATTCAAATCAAGAATAATTCAAAACAAATTTGATCTCACACTTGTAATAAATTGAAATTAAATTCCCTTAAATTGAAAAAGGAGGTTAGCTACTCATTGCAAAGAAAATAAAACTAGAAGAAGAAGAAGAAAAGAAAAGAAAAGAATTATTGTAGAGACGTGTTTTTTGCCCTAGAAGGACTTCCATATTTATATACAAAAATAGAGGAGATCAATCATTAATGATTATGGAGTGATCCTAATGCATGCTATATACTTATTGAATGAGAACATTTATGAAGATGTATTTCATATAAAGAAGTCTCTATCTCTTGAATTTTTTTTTTGTAAATTCTAATGTAAGAAAACATTTGGTCAAATAAAACATTAAAATAGTGTAAAAGATTATTCTATTGCATAAATAATAAATGATAATTATAATAATAAATTGATTAACTTCAAAGAAATTTGTAAAGTAAAATAATTTACATAAAAGTATTTTTGATAAGTATTTTTTTTATATAAATAAAACTTTGGAAAACTGGAGTCATAATAATTTTGAAGAAATGTAATCTTATAAACACAAACTAACTAAATCCCACTATCACATTCTCAATTTCTAACATCCAAAATACATTTGGAGATATTTTCAAAATAATATTTTTTATGAAAAGGGAGCTAGAATGGTAGAATTTTACTCACTTGATCATATAAAATTCCCAAGACTTTCAACGTAAAAGTAGATCTCCAGTTGGTCTTAGGCCTAAATGCCTGTTGGTGAATATCCTGATATAGGCAATTTAATTGATTAATTTTACAATAATATATATAGATGAGATTGAAAAGAATAAAAGATGTATTTAATGAAGTTGTTTTATCTTGGATTCAGGTTTTGAAATTAGAGGCTGTATTGGGGCTTTTTCCTTATAGGATTTCAACTTTAGTTAGTGACTAACTATACTAGGATTTTGAAATCTAGAATTTTATGTGTCACATTTTGTTGGACTTGACAATAGCCGATTGATCACCCTTTAAGACTCGATCGATCAACTAGTCCACCCTTCCTAACCATGCACATAGTCAACTGATCTCCTTTTCGAACTCATGTTCAAATCCAGTCAAGCTAACCCTAGGGCATATTATAGCGGCCTATCAGGGGACTATGACTTAGGTTACTTTTAGCCTAACCTAACTTGGCCTATATATCTAAACAAGGTAGGGCAAGACTAATAAATAGGTTAATTTAAATAAAGAGGTCAAGCTCATCCTCTTTAAGCATGGCTTCTATGCATACCTAGTCAGCCTATTTGATAATTAATATATTTATATATAATAGTTGTAATTAAGTTGTGAGCATATTTAACATTTTGGAAGCCTTGACTTTGATTTTTTTTAATAAACAAAACCATCTAAAGGAAAAAAAATGATGTTATTTACACTCATTTCGTAATTGATTTTATTTGCTTATATTCTTCTACATATAAAAATAAGTGTGCTTAGATACAAAATTAAGGATACATGATTATTAAGTAAAAATTTGCTAACCTATGTGTACGTATCTATACTAAGTGACATGTTTGTCACTTCTGTTACTATAAAAAATAATTTATTACATCACGTTAGACTTAAAATATAAAAAAATCAATATCTCTTATTATCCTTTTGAAATTAATATTTTTGAATAATTAAAATATATCATTACATTCATAAAAAAATCAATACAAATCTTGTTGTATGATTTTTAAATAAAAATAATTATTAATTATAATTTAAATAATTAAAATTAAATTTAATAAAATATTATTTTATTTCAAAATTTTATAAATTTTAAAAAATAACACTTAATATTTAATTTATATAAATTTATATGTTATCCCCTTAAAATTTCTAGATCCTCATGAGTGAAAGTATTTTCTTTAAAGTAAAACGCAGATGGTGTTCATGCGATATAAAACCTTATGTGAAGAAATAAAAGATTTCCGGTACCTTTCAGCAATAGGAGAATAACCGTAGTTCATGGAATACTAGTTGTAATCTTGTGTCTTAGATGGATTTTTTTTTAATTTGTGTTGAATTTCATAAATAAATTGTCATTTTTATTAAATTTTATTTATAAATTATGAATGAGATTATAATTATTAATAATCATCCAAAAAAATAATTAATATTTTTTGTTTAAATTTATTGATAAATGCTATTTTTCTTCCTCAACTCTATTATTAATGTTTGCCAACATTTTTAGTGATATAATGCCCAATATTATTTAAGGTTTTTCACTCTTCAGTGTTTTAGGTTATGTTATGGGCATTTTATGGATCGGATGGAATAGGCTAACGAAGGCCCAATGGATTGGATCATGATAAAAAGTGCAATCTAATTTGGAGCAAGGTCGTTGAAGCCAGTTAGCAGATTGCGAAATGCGAGCTTGAAGCCTCCAATGGATTAAGACTACAGTGAACTCCCCTCGGCATAATTGGACACAACTAAAGTCTGACCGATAGCCGGTAATGCACTTTCAATTAGTAAATTAGCCTCCAAAGACTAACAATGATTTACCCCAGATTTATTACTTAATGCCAAATGTAGTTGTAATCATAGTTTTACAATGATAAATTATGACTTGTGACATTCCTTACTTCTATAAATGGGGGAAGCAGTCATTGTAATAGAGATAGAGAAAAAAAATACACGCAGAAAGCCTGCTGGAATAGATAGAGAACTGTAAGCATTGCAACTCTGTCAAACTGAGTAGAGAAACAACCTCGAAGTAAATACAATTACCATAGATGTAGAGGCCATGCTGGCTTTAGCCGAACCACGATAAAACCCTGTGTGTTCATTTTACTCTTCTTCTTGCTCTTGCTATTTCTCTACATTTTCACACCTCATACAATAATTTGGGTTCCAGAACCCTCGGTTGACTAATTACCAAAATCGATCATCAACATTTTTGAGATGCCTAGTGGGACCAGACTGCTTTTCCATTGATTCATCAACCGATTAAGATGGCAAGAGGAAGAACAACTAGGAGCTCTGGTGCCGCAACTAAACAGCTAGATGGTTGTCAACAACAACAACAACAATGAAACATGTTAGATTAAGGAAGTCCAATCCTAGCAAGCACTTCTTCCATTCCTCCAGAAACTAATGGTGTACAGGCATTGCATCGACACTAGAAGCCGCTTGAAAACACATTCAAAAAACATGTTGGCACAGTTACAACATTAACATAAGTGCACACCCATGGAGTCCAAAGATAGATTGAAGTCATAGCAGTAAGAGGAATAGACTAAGGGCCATAAAGAGAAGTACAGGTTCAAGGAGAGAAGCCGGCAAGAGAAGGACCTTGGCTTACTGACTCAGCTCATTCCTTTAGTTCACAACCTGAGTCGCAGGATTATTGAGATAATGATTGTGATAGAAGTAAACAACCTAGAAGCCTGCATTACACTGAGGGCTTGAATGTAGGTTGCGATAGCATTAGGGGTTGTTGGTCTGAAACACAAAATTTGGTAGTGGAAGAGTTATTACAGAGGGTCTAGTGATTGAAGAAGTGCCCCTCAGCTTAAGATCTGTTAGATCATTATGAGGATAGGACCCCATTTTCTAAGGAAATTGAGACGGAACCCCTTCCTCACTCGTTCAAAGTCCCTACTATCCTATCATATGATGGGAAAAGTGACTATTATAACCATTTGGATGGCTTCAATATCCAAATTGATCTCTAGACAACCAATCCCCTTGTTAAGTGCCGTGTTTTTCTAGTTACTCTTGGAGATGTACCCTGGTGTGGTTTAAGAATCTTTTAACTCGTAGCATTAGAAGCTGGGAAGAGTGGTAGGAGAACTTTATTGATCAATATAGAGCTTTGAAAAGGCAGCTCGTGATGTCTTGTCACCTCACTACAATTTTTTAGTGGAGAGATAAGTCATTGAAGGATTATATCACCAGGTTTTGTAGTGAGATGAATAACATGGAGAACACCTCAGATGATAGCATCCTCATGGCGATCTCATTGGGGCTTCACAAAGACGAAAAATTATACAAAAGTATATATAAATCCCTAGTAAAAGATTTGGGAGAATTTTACAAGTGAGCCACAAAGGAGGTTAGATAGGAGGAGACCTTCGGTTCGAAGAGACCTAGATAGAAAAGCAAGATAGGTGGTCCCATTTTCAATTAGAACAAGAGAGGTAGTAATCACGGAAAGGGTAAAATAGGTCAAAATGTTAGCACCGAAGTCCAACTAGCCAAGAAAGCAAGGAAAGAGTGACCAGAACCCCAAGGTCCCCATGACAATCATAGCATCCTGTTTGACACCCCAGGCAAGATACTTGCCATCAAGGAGCTCATAGAGGATTTTAGGCAACCTAGACCCTTGAAGACCCTGCACAAGTATAAGGACGCTAGAAGATCTTATGCTTACCATAATGATATTAGGCACAATACTTCAGAATGTAGGTTGCTTAAGGATGTAATTGAATATCTAATTAAAAGAGGTCGTTTAAGAGATTATGTAGTGCAACCTATAGGACAGTGACCCCAGTGATCCCAATAATCAACTCAGCCATCCTAATAGACCGAGCAAGAGCAACTGGTTGTGGTGAGAACCATTTACACCATCCATGGTAGGTCGCACATTACAGGAACTTTGTGTGGATCACACGAGTGCTATGTGTGAAGTGTGAGTTACGTTTTGTCCATGGATTATGAGTCAGAAAGACCCACCAAAAGAGCTAAGATTACTTCTGAATACATCATTTTTGTAGACGGTGATGCACGGGGGATCCACTCACCCCACAATGACGGTCTCATCATATGGGCAAAGGTTGGCAACAATGAAGTGCGGAGAATTATGCTAGACACCAGAAGTTCAGTGAATGTCATGTACAAAAGGTGCTTTAAGCAAATGGGGTTAAACAAAAGCCACCTAAATGTTAGGTTTCGTGTAGCAAGCACAGCGAAAATTTAAAATTTTTCGAAACCCAGCCACGGATCCATGTGCATAATATAAACCAGTTAGTCTGGAAAGT
>JANHAO010010956.1:0-17295 GCA_026873985.1 Saraca asoca | reverse complement strand
ATACCAGTTGTTTGAGAGAAAATTCTCAAACTATCTAAGATGAATCTGTAGTATCTTTGATTCAGAACCTTTAGGAATTGCAAAATGTATGAAGAAGAAGATAATCTTTTAAAGCACAATCCTAGAGGGAATTTTGCACTTGAGGAAGGATGAATAATGTGCAAAGAAGTAGAAAATCAAAAGCAATTAGGATATTTGTAACTGCTATAATTGACTCTAATAAAATAACTAACTTTCAGTTAGTGAATCGATTCTAGAATCAATTCAGAGTGGTTACAACTATTTCAGTAAAAATCATTTTTGAAAAACTTTTGCTTATGAATCGATTAGTGAATTGATTCAAATACATTTTTCATAAAACTTTAAAATTGGAATCAATTTGTGAATCGATTCGAAAAGTGAAAAATTATTTTTATAACGTCTAATTTTGAAACTTTCTTCAAGTGCCTAATTCATGTTTTTGTTCTTCATTATTTTAAAAGAAATATCTCAATCAAAATTACTTTAGATTCATTTATAAAAGATCTAAAAATAAAATAAATCTAGTCCTAAATGTTTGATCTTTTGAATCATGAACTTTGATCCATGATCTTGTAAAAATAACAACAAATATTAAAGTAAATTGTTAGATAATAAAATTGAAATATTTGTGGTTTGTTAACATCAAAACATAGTGTAGAGCCACAAGGCTAACAATCTTATTGAAATATAGTTTGTCAACATTAAAATAGAATGTATAGCCACTAGGCTAACAATTTCATTGAAATATAGTTTGTCAACATCAAAATAGAATGTATAGCCACTTGGCTAACATATGTTACTAACATAGCACTCTCTCTTAAATACAATTCCAAAATTTAATTTCAAAAAAATTTTATGCAACTAATCCCACAATAGGTAAATATATAACTGCACAAAATTTCATGGCATAATAAGATTAAAATTAATTACTACATTATTTAACAGATTGCATATAACAACCCAAAAAATATTTAAATATGCAAATGGCATCAAATCAATCCTCAAAATTACACATAGTAGTATAATATGTAAAATTCATACAATAAATTTTTCATCTTCAAATAACATAAGTAATATAATTCCTACATATTAAAGAATTTATAAATACAATCATGCAAAATTCAAATAGTAACCAAAAATTCTAAAAGAAAATTACAAAAATTAGGACAATATGTAGAAATCACATGATAAAATTTTCAACCCCAAATAATATCAAATTAGAAATAAAATAAATTGGATAAAAAATAATTAAAATATTTTTATTTCTAGAAAAATTTGAAAAAAATATGTATTAAAATCACCTTAGAGAATGGAGGCCATTAGTGTGATTAGAATCACTGTCCGCCATTGTCTTGGCAGCATGTGGATTGCATGCACCTCTGACCATTTTCCTTGCTCGATTGCTCTACAATCGAGTTTCCTTACCTATTTCAGATGCAATTTTCAACCCAACTCAAATTCTCCACATCTAGCCACGGTTTTACAAAATTTTTGTATAGGTTTCTTCACTCATATTATTTTCAATTAAAACCCTCCATCAATTTCAAAAAATTGGCACTTGTCTATGCTTTGGAAAAACTAAAACTAATTCAAGTTTCTAAAAAATTTTGGTTCAAAATTTTGAAAATTTGATGTTTTGGGTTTGCTATATTAATTGAATGCTTTGTGTATTTCATCATACTATCAATTAAATCTCAATCAATTTGAACAAATACCTTATAATTGAATTAAATTTTAAAAAGGAAACCTTCAGGCCAAATGGATATGTAAAATTTCAAAAATTTAGCTTAACAATATTTATTCAAATTGATTTGTGCTTTTGCACATTACAAACTCTTGAAATGCAATTACAAATTAATTTGAAAAATTTTTCTTTAAATCTTTCAAATTTGTGAATTAAATTTTTCAAAAAAAAATTTAAATCGTATCAATTCATGATTTCATCTCAAGAAGATCTACAAAAAAAAAAAAACAATTGTAACCAATTCAGAAATATATTAAATCAAAAAATATAAATAAATTTCATTGATATATTTTTACATCGCAAATCATTGACCACATAAAATATCAAAATAAATCTATACAAATTTGGGTCTTGTAACATGAAAGAAAAAATTGGCTCTAAACTTAGCATCAAAACAAATTTTTGCCCACTGGCAAGCTATTTTATTTGCCTTCGATTTTGAAATAGAATACATCAAAGGTTGTTTAAATTATTTGTTAGATAACTTAACTTGTGAATTTTTGCAAAGAAAATAATCCCACCAAAGAAGGATTGAGGCAAAGCCAAAAATGAGGATTTGCAGCCAGATCCTAAATCCAAATCCAAATCCTCTTAAGATAAGGGAAAACAAATTGTCTCCAAAAATCAAACTCGAAAAGACTATGACCTGTCAATAGAAACCCTTCAGGCCATAGCCTCCCAACTTTAAAAGCCTTTAACCCTCATCAAAAAGTCTTGGGCCGATATAGCCGAAGAAGAAGATCAAGCCAAGAACCTTGTTCTTGACTAAGCCAAAATTCTCAAACAAATTGAAAAGATGAAGTCTCAAAAAATTGTTGCTAGCACTTCATCCAAACAAATTATTTTTGTTGATCCTTAGCCATCCAAAATTGTAACCAAATATATGGAAAAACCCATTTGACAAAATGTTATGCAAATGGAAATGGAATACTACGACAAAAATCCCAAAATGGCTTTCCAAAAAATATTTTCAAAAGATTTCACTTTATCCCTAAAACTTTCAGCAAAACGAGAGATTTTTATGAATTAATCTTAATTGATATTGGATCAGTTAAGATTAAACATAATGTTTCCAAAAAGGATGAAAACTGATATTATTTATTCAACTTTTGAAATTGAGAAAGTTATTTCTCCAACTGATTGGGCCAAAGATCTCAATTAAATTAAAAAGTTTTCAATACCTTGGGAACCATATGGCTATACCTACTGGGACTATCAAAAGGCCTAGTATAATGCCATATATTATCAAAATAAAAACCAAAAGCATTCTTAGTTGTTTTTCTTCAACCAAAACAAAAAATAGAAATTTCCAAATTGGTTTTTCAAGTGGTAGGATGTTTATGGTCCTATTCTTGAGATTTTTCCTGAAAAGGTTGTAAATGGATGGAATACATTCAAGTCCTGCTTTGATAATGCAAATTATAGGGATTTTTCCCTTCTTCTTCAATTCTTTTCAAAAATTAGTCTTCCATGGTACTTTTCATAGGAGTATTAGTATTCAAATACAAATCTTTTATCAAAATGGCTAACCTTACAGAGGAAACTCTTTGTCAAATGGTGGAGTTCATACAAATATGCCAACAAAGCACATGTTTATGATCCAAAAATGGTTTCAAGAGAATCCACACTTCCACAAAAATGTAAAGGAAGGAAGTTAAAAATTTCTCCAGAACAAATCTCAAATTGCAGCTTCACTAGCCTCAATCTCTTCCAAACAAGAGTATGTCCAGAAGTTGCAAGAAATAATCCAACAACTTACAAATACAGAAAAAGCAGAATCCTATGCCTTAAATGATTTTGAAGGAGCAAAGGATTATTCTTAGTTCAATGGAGATGACTACTTTGGAATCAACTTCAATGATGATTAAGTAGTCCAAATGAAATTCAAATTTTGAAGAATTCAAATTTAAATCTAGTTTCGGCAAAAAAAGCCAAAATAACTTTTGGTATGGCTGGTAAACTTTGCAAAATTATCAAAAGAAGTTCTACAAAGGACAAAAACATATTTCAAATTTCAAATCAATTACTGTAGCAGTTTGCAACTGATTACTATACACTGTAGCACCACACTGTAATAAATAGTGATTTGTAATAGTAATTTTGTAAAATTACAATAAATACCCCTTATCCCAAATGTACGGCAAAACATCAATTTTGGATCTCCTTCTAAAATTGCTGGTGCCTTTCCTAACTTAGCTTGGAGCTATCAGGAGCCCTTGCCTAAATTATAAGTTTTCAAATTCTATAATATTAACTTGCAGTCCATCTGTGATCTCTTCTTCTTTTCTCTTTCTTTCCCTTAGATCCCGGGTCCATTTTGGTATTAGGGCCATAGGGAAGTAGAGATAGTTATATGACTAAATAATTTCTTTTGCTTACATAAAGTTTATGCTAATCTCTGAGCATGAATAATTCTTCTGAATAAGCTGATAGCACCCATAATTCTTCGCATGGGACCATAGGAGGTAGGATGCCCGTATGAGTGGAGAAAGAGTAAGGTAGCCTTTAAGACCTTTTGCCTGTATGAGAATGAAAGTGGGGGCTAAGTAATTCAAATCTACAAGTTTATGTTGAGACATTAGTATTTACTTTATTTAGCAAAGAAATTCCCTGTTCATATCCGTATTTCTATGGAACCAAAAGCTTTGATATCAAGGAAATTTAAAATCTAATGCATCATTCTTTTTCCTCACAATTTTCTTTTTCTTCCACATCATCATCTTCAAAAGTTGAATTTAAAGAAAATTCCAAATCAATCTTCAAAGAACAAATTGACTTTGAAGATTTTAACTAACAAATTGATGACTAGGAACTTCCAAGAATCCCAAACAAAGAACTCTATAAATCAAATTTTTTGTTTTTTTATCAAATCAAATTATGTTATAAAAACTGAAGAAAAATTTTTAAATGTTAATCCATTGATAAAAGAATTTATTCTTTTATCAAAAAAAGATTTGAAAAAACATAGAATAAATTACAACTATTACATATTGGTTGTGTTTAAATTGCTGCTAAACCTATGACTAGACTAGGATTGAATATTGCCCTTCTAGTTCTTAGAGATGGTAGGCACAATGATTTCAATGATTCTTTATTAGGCATAGTAGAAGCTAGTGTCTCACAGGGTCTGATTTACTTCAATTGTTTTCTAAATATGCCTGTTTGTCTTAGAGAGACTTATAAGGAAAATCTACTTATGCTAAATGTCAAATTGCATGGTTACAATATGAAACTTGGAACTATAGCGATAGTAATTACCTATAGGATTCAATACAAATTATACAATAGTCAATGTTCAGGAATCATCAAAGCTCCTAGTTTGAAAGGAGAAACAACTTATTTTGTGATAGATTCCTCAAAAGCTAGGGTACAGAAGCCATTGGTTAACTCATGGAATAGAATAGAATACCTTAATGGTTGGTCTTTGCCCAAAGCCACCCAACCTCAAATAACTAGCTCTCAGATAGCTAGGATAGTTCAATATGCTTCTAAATAAGTAGATCTATTCTTTAATAGAAATAGGTTAGAGCAACCCAAAATAACCAAACTAGATGAACCTAGGAGATTAGTAGCTTCTAGTTCAACAATGTTAATAGATGTCTCTAGTCTTAAGAGATCTTTATCTACTGTAAACCTTAGAGGAATAGATAATAATTCTAGGATACCAAAATTAGTCTATTCAAATGATTTTTCAAAAGGAAAAGAACAAGTTGAAGATATAGAACCCGAAAGGGAAGGATCTTTACCTTTAACCTATTCTATAATGATGAATAAAGAATATCCAGAAATTAAATGAATCCAAACCATAACGAAAATTCTTCAGAATTTCAAATTAACAAGAAAACTTTAAAAGAAGACTTTTACTCAGAGGTAAACACACCTCAGAGAGAATGGTTTCTTTCAAAATTTTCAAGAATTAAAAAAGATAAAATTCATGAAGAATGGTTCAAATTCATGAAAAGAATAAAATTGAATATTCCATTTTTTGATTGGTTTGAAATACAAGCCATGGGGAGAAAATAGACTATCCCTTCAGTAAGTCTATAAAAGCCAAAGCCAGGTCAACTCAAGAATGGACAACTCCCAAAGGAGAAAAGGTAGTATCAGAATTACCTTCTCAACGACCTTTTTCAAATGGAAACCTCAAACCTAGAAAAACATCGGTAGCTCCACCTTTTAAGGTAAAAAGATGTAGCTGAGTCCATTTCATCTAGCGATTTACAATCCTTAATGGAACAAAATAACTATACAAATAAGTATCTACAAACTCTAGGAAATCAAATTATGATTAATGAGGTTGCAGAATTCCCAAAAGCTTCAACCAGCAAACCAATAGATAAACCTTTGTTTGAACCCTATGAAATACCTAAGGATAAGCAAAGGAACCTCAATAGAGCTCAAAAATCCAAAGCAATAGCAAAAACAAAAATTTCTAGGATGATAGAGCAAATGGAATAAAAGTTAGCCACAAAAGCCTTATAAATTCCTGAGACTCCTCAGATAGGATCAAGTAAGAATAGTATGGAAAAAATCTAAACTTTGCATAAAGCTTTAGAAATACCTTTAGATGATGAAGATAGAGAACTTAAATTAGAAGCCATCCAAGCTATCCGAAATTGGAGGCCTAGACCACCAACTAGTCCTTTACCCAAATTTTTAGATGTGAGTCCACTAGAAAAGCCTTTTATAATTCAGAATTCCTACAATAGGAATAACATCTATAAAATATTCTTTAGCCAATGACAATGGTTAGTACTGCTTACCAAACTGTCCATGGTTGCGATGATGCAACCGTAGTCCATGTCCTAGTTATAGGATTTATTAGCCAACTCAAAGAATGGTGGCATGACCATCGCACTGAAACAGAGAAAAAATAAATTTTAGGATCAGTTGAAAATGATCAAAATGGCTCAATCATCTGTGACTCAGATGGAGATAAGATCTCAGATGCAGTAAATGCCCTGATCTTTATGATCACCAAATATTTCATAGGAGATCCCAACCTATGGAAGGACAAATAAGCTGAATTATTGTCAAACCTTAAGTGTAAGACTTTAAGAGATTTTGCATGGTATAAAAATGCATTCTTCAATTAGATTTATGCTAGGTTTGATAGTAAACAACCCTTCTAGAAGAAAAAATTCCTTGCAGAACTCCCTAGATCCTTAAGAGATAAGGTTAGGGATAAAATTAGAAATCAACATAATGGGATTATCCCATATGAGCAACTTACTTATGGGTAACTAGTAGCATATGTCCATAAAGTACCTCTGAACATTTGCCAGGATGACAAAATTCAAAGACAAATAGGAAAAGAAAGAACTTTAAATAGAAGAGAGCTTGGCTCATTTTGTAAGCAATTTGGATTTATCTGCCTAAAAAATCTTCAAACCTTAGCATAGGAGAAGGGCAAAACAAAAGGAAATAGAATCCAGAAATCCAAAGCCTGAAAATAACGCAAATAGAGAGAAATACCAAAGGAGAAAACCCAGGTATATTCCTGATCCAAATAGAGATATTAGGCTTGTCTGCTTTAGATGCAACAAGCCAAGCCATATCACCAAATATTGTAGGCTCAATAAGAACTTGAGAAAATTAGAACTAAAGGCCAAAGTCTTAGAAAAAAAATAAATAGCCTTCTAGTTGAAGAAACTTCTGATACTAGTGACTCTTTGGGGGAAGTAGAAGAAATAAAAATAGAAAATAGCAAAGAAGTTCAGCAAAAGAATTGTTGTTCTTCTGAATCAAAGGTACATCATCTTTTGAAAAAGAAATAAATGTTCTCACCAATGAGCAGGATCTTTTGTTAGAAGTTATCTACCAACTTCCTGATAATGAACAAAAGGTGGAATATCTCCACAAGTTCAAATAATTAATAAAAAAGCCTATCCCAACTAAGCCAGTTAGGATAAACAAATACAATTTCAAAAAATATATTAGACAAATTCAATTCAAAAAATAGTAGAGCTGTAACCATTCAGGATCTCTAGCATGAACTCAATCTATTAAAATAAGGAGTGAAAGAATTAAAATAGAAGTAGCAACATTCTGATTTAATCCTTTCTACTCTTCAAAAAGGAAAAGAAGAAATAAGAATATTAGAAGATGAAGAAGATATCTCTCAAAAACTTTTCAAAATTCCTTCTGTTATATCTATTCAAAAGTGATATATCCCAGTCAAATTAATCATCATAAATGAATATACCATTGAGACAGTAGACTTGTTAGATATAGGAGTTGATCTTAATTGCATCCAAAAAGGACTTGTTCCAACCCAATATTTTGAAAAGATAACAGAGAGGCTTAGATTTGCTGATGGATCTAGACTCCAAATCCATTACAAATTATCAAATGTGGTTGTAGTAAATTCTTCAAAAGAATATCATACAAGATTTCTATTGGTTAAAGATATAATGACCAGAATTATCTTAGGTTTTCTTTTTATCCAACAAATTATGCTTTTCTTAGTTACAAGTGAAGGCACAGAAACTAAGAACTTAGGAGAAAAAAATTCTTTTCCAATTTATCAAAAAACCCATTTTCAAAGATTTGAATTTGTTTAAAATCAAAGAAAACCAAATCAATTTTTTATCTGAAAAGATTTCTTTCAAAAGGATAGAAAATTCTTTACAAAATCCAACTATCCAGAATAAAATAAATTCTTTACAAAAGAAAATTAAGGGAAAAATTTGTTCAGATTTGCCAAATGGCTTCTGGAATAGAAAACAGCATATGATAGAATTTCCATATGAAAAAGATTTTTCTGAAAGAAAAATTCTAACAAAGGCTCATCCATTTCAAATGAATTCAAGAACTTTTAGGCTACTGCAAAAAGGAAATAAATGATCTCTTATCTAAAGGGATAATTAGGAAGTCTAAAAGTCTTCGATCATGCTCTACTTTTTATGTTAACAAAAATGTAGAAATTGAATGAGGAACTCCAAGGTTGGTGATAAATTACATGCCTTTGAATGAAGCTTTACAATGGATCTGATATCCATTTTCCAAATAAAAAGGATCTATTGAAATACTTACATATTGCAAAAATATTTTTCAAATTTGATTTAAAATCTAACTTTTGGCAAATTTAGATCAAACCTAAGGATAGGTATAAAATAACATTTATAGTTCCATTTGGTTAGTATAAATGGAATGTAATGCCGTTTGGCCTTAAAAATGTACCTTCAGAATTTCAAAGGATTATGAATGAAATTTATAATCTACTTACAAATTTTATAATAGTCTACATTGATAATATTCTGATTTTCTCCCTAAACATTGATCAACATTTCAAACATCTAAATATTTTCCTGGAAAGTACTCAGAAAAATGGACTTGCAGTTTCTCAAAAGAAAATATCTTTATTTCAAGCAAAAGTTAGGTTTCTTAGTCATTACATTTTCCAAGGAACTATTACACCCATTGAGAGAGCAATCCAATTTGCTGACATATTTCCAGACCAAATTTTAGATAAAACTAAACTTCAAAGATTTTTGGGATGTTTAAACTATGTCTCAGATTTCTTTCTACAAATGTCAAATTTAATTAAACCATTGCATGAACGTCTGAAGAAAAATTCTTCTCCTTGGACAGATGTTCATACAAATATCATTAGAAAGATCAAACTTCATGTCAAGGATCTTCCTTGTTTACAAATTTTTGATCCCTCTACTTTGAAAATTGTTGAAACTGATGCTTCAAACTTGGGGCATGGAGAAATCCTCAAGCAAAAGAAATTTTCAAAAGAGCATGTCATTACATTCACCTTTTGTCATCCTGACAAATCTTTAAAGCTACTTTATGGACATATGCTACTAATTGCTCGTAAGTAAGTTGCTTATATAGGATAATCCCATTATGTTGATTTCTAATTTTATCCCTAACCTTATCTCCTAAGGATTTAGGTAGTCCTACAAGGAATTTTTCCTTCCAAAAAGGTTGGTTACTATCAGACCTAGCATAGATCCTACTGAAGAATGCATTTTTATACCATGCAAAATCTCTTAAGGTCTTGCACGTAAGGTTTGACAGTAATTTAGCTTATTTGTCCTTCCATAGGTTGGGATCTCCTATGAAGTGTTTGGTAACCGTAAAAATCATGGTATTTACTACATCTGAGATCTCATCTCCATATGATTCATAGATAATTGAGCTATTTTGATTAGTTTTAACTGATCCTAAAATTTGATTTTTCTCTGTTTTAGTGAGATGGTCATCCCACCATCCTTTAAGTTGGCCAGTAAATCCTACAACTAAGACATAGACTACGGTTGCATCATCGCAGCCATGGATAGTTTGGTAAGTAGTATTAACCATTATCATTTGTTGGAAAATATTTAAAATTTCATATTCAGATTTACCATCTACATTCCACTCATAGATGTTATTCCTATTGTAGGAATTTTGAATTATGAAAGGCTTTTCTAATGGACTCATATTTGGAAATTTGGGTAAAGGACTAGTTGGCAGTCCAGGCCTTCAATTTTGGATAGCTTGGATCGCTTCTCATTTAAGTTCTCTATCTTCATCATCTGAAGGTAATTCTGAAGCCTTATCCAAAGTTTGGATTTTTCCTATACTATTCCTACTTGATCCTATCTGAGGAGTCTCAAGAATTTCCAGGGCTTTTATGGCTAACTCTTGTTCTATTTGCTCTATCATCCTAGCAATTTCTATTTTTGCTACTACTTCAGATCTCTGAGCACTGTTAAGGTTCCTTTGCTTATCCTTAGGTATTTCATAGGGTTTAAAGAAAGGTTTATCTATTGGTTTACTAGTTAAAGCTTTTAGGAATTCTACAACTTCACTAATTATAATTTAATTTCCTAGAGTTTGCAAATACTTATTTGTATAGTTCTTTTGTTCCATTAAGGATTTTATATCCCTAAATGAAATGGACTTAGCAATATCTTTTACCTTAAAAAGTGCAGCTACTAGAGGTTTTTCTGGATTTGAGGTTTCCATTTGAAAAGGTCTTTAAGGAGGTAATTTTGATACTACCTTCTCTCCTTTGAGAGTTGTCCACTCTTGAGTTGACCTGGTTTTGACTTTTATAGACTTACTGAAGGGATAATCTATTTTCTCCCCTATGGCATGTATTTCAAACCAATCAAAAAAATGGAATATTCAATTTTATTCTTTTCATGAATTTGAACCATTTTTTATGAATTTTATCCTGTTCAATTCTTGAAAATTTTGAAAGAAACCATTCTCTCTGAGGTGTGTTTACTTCGGAATAAAAGTCTTCTTTCAAAGTTTTCCTGTCAATTTGAAATTCTGAAGAATTTTTGTTTTGGTCCAAATTCATTTAATTTCTGGATATTCTTCATTCATCATTGTAGAATAGGTTGGAAATAAAGATCCTTCCCTTTCAGTTTGTATATCTTTAACTTGCTCTTTTCCTTTTGAAAAATCATTTGAATAGATTGATTTGGGTATCCTAGAGGTATTATTTATTCCCCAAGGTTTACAGTAGATAAAGGTCTCTTAAGACTAGAGATATCTACTGACATTGTTAAACTAAAACTATTGATCTCCTAGGTTCATCTAGTTTGGTTATTCGAGGTTGCTCTAACCTATTCCCATTAAAGAATAGATCTGCCTATCCAAAATCATATTGAACAATCTTAGCTATCTGAGAGTTAGTTATTTGAGGTTAGGTGGCTTTGGGCAAAGACCAACCATTAGGGTATTTTATATTGTATTCCATGGGGTAACCAGTGGCTTTTGTACCCTAGCTTTTAAGGAATCTATCACAAAATAAGTTGTTTCTCCTTTCAAACTAAGAGGTTTGATGATTCTTGAACTTTGACTATTATACAATTTGTACTAAATCCTATAGGTAATTACTACTGGTATCGTTCCAGGTTGCATATTGTAACCATGCAATTTGACATTTAACATAAGTAGATTTTCCCTATAAGTCTCTCTATGACAAACAGGTATATTTAGAAAATAATTGAAGTAAATTAGACCCTATGAGATGCTAGTTTCTACTATGCCTAACAGAGAATCATTGAAATCATAGTGCCTAGGGAAGGCAATTATCCCCCGTTGGGCGGGGATCCGGCGGGGAATCCTTGTTCGGGGGGAGATTCGGGGACGGGAAATAGGGAACGGGGGCGGGGACGGGGAAAAAAAATTTTCCCCAAAAAGATTTCGGGGAGGGGTCGGGGATTACACTCCTTGCCCTGAAATTTTTTTTTTATTTTTTTCAATTTTTTTTAATTTTTTTTAAAACATTATATATTTTTTTATAATCTATCTTATTTTTTATTTTTTAAATTTTTTATTATATTTTAATTATATTTTAATTATTTTTTATTAATTTTATATTATTTAATAAAAAATAAATATTTAAAATTTTAAAAAAAATTCCCCACGGGGACTTATTTCCCCGTGGGGATCGGGGGCGGGGATGGGGAAAAAATCCCCGACGGGGATCGGGGACGGGGACCCCATTCCCCGCCCCCGCCCCACCCCGTTGCCAATGCTAATTGTGCCTACCATCTCTAAGAACTAAAAGGATAATAGTATTCAATCCTAATCTAATCATAGGTCTAGCAGCAATTTGAACACAACCAATATGCAAATAGTTGTAATTTATTCTATGTTTTTTCAAAAAAATTTCTGACAAAAGAATAAATTCTTCTATTAGTGGATTAACATTTAAAAATTTTAAATAAGTTTTTATAACATAATTCAATTTGCTAAAAAACTAAAAATTTGATTTATAGAGTTCTTTGTATGAGATTCTTGGAAGTTCCTAATCATCAATTTGTTGATTAAAATCTTTAAAGTTAATTTGTTCTTTAAAGATTGATTTGGAATTTTCTTTAAATTTGATTTTTGAAGATGATGATGCAGAAGAAAAAGAAAATCATGAGGACAAAGAATGATGTATTAGATTTTAAATTTCCTTGATATTAAAGCTTCTGGTTCCATAGAAATATAGATATGAATAGGGAATTTCTTTGCTAAATAAAGTAAATACTAATATCTCAACATGAACTTGTAGATCTAAATTACTTAGCCCCTACTTTCATTCTCACATAAGCAAAAGGTCTTAGAGCTTACCTTGCCCTTTTTCCACTCATACGGGCATCCAACCTCCTACAGTCCCATGCTAAAAATTACTAAATGCTATCAGCTTATTTAGAAAAATTATTCATACTCAGAGATTGGCATAAACTTTATGTAAGCAAAAGAAATTCTTTAGTCATATAACTATATCTACTTCCCCATGGCTCTAATATCAAAACGGACCCGAGATCTAAGGGAAAGAAAGAGAAAAGAAGCAAAGATCACAGATGAACTACAAGTTAATATTATAGAATTTGAAAACTTACAATTTAGGTAGGGGCTCCTAATAGCTCGAAGCCAAGTTGGGAGAGGCACCAGCAATTTCAGAAAGAGATCCAAAATTGATGTTCTCCCTTACATTTGGGATAAGGGGTATTTATAGCAATTTTACAAAGCTACTATTACAAATCACTATTTACTACAATGTAGCACTACAATGTATTGTAATCAGTCAGAGACCACCATAGTAATTGCTACAGTGACCTTGCTACAGTAATTGATTTGAAATTTGGAATTTGCTTTTGTCCTTTGCAAAACTTCTTTTGACAATTTTGCAAAGTTTACTGGCCACATTGGAAGTTATTTTGGCTTTTTTTGCCAACACCAGATTTGAATTTGAATTTCATTTGGACTGCTTAATCATCACTAAGATTGATTCCAAAGCAAGCATCTTCATTGGATTGAGCATAATCCTTTGCTCCTTCAGAACCATTTAAAGCATAGGATTCTGCTTCTTCTATATTTGTAAGTTGTTAGATTATTTCTTGCAACTTCTAGACATACTCTTGTTTGGAAGAGATTAAAGCCAGGGAAGCTGCAATTTGAGATTTATTTTGGATAAATTGTTGACTTCCTTCCTTTTCATTTTTGTGGAAGTATGGATTCTCCTGGAACCATTTTTAGATTTCATAAACATGTGCTTTGTTGGCATATTTATATGAACTCCACCATTTGACAGAGAGTTTCCTCTGTAAGATTGGCCATTTTGATAAAGGATTTGTATATGAATACTGATACTCCCATGAAAAGTACCATAGATGACCAAGTTTTGAAAAGAATTGAAGAAGAATGGAATAGTCCCCATAATTTGCATTATCAAAGCAGGACTTGAATGTATTCCATCCATCTACAACCTTTTCAGGAAAAATCTCAAGAATAGGACCATAAACATCCCACCACCTGAAAAACCAATTTGAAAATTTGTATTTTTTGTTCTAGTTAAAGAAAAACAACCAAGAATGCTTTTGAATTTTTTTTTTGATAATATATGGTATTATACCAGGCCTTTTGATAGTCCCAATAGGTATAGCCATATGGTTCCCAAGGTATTGAAAACTTTTTAATTTGATTAAGATCTTTGCCCCAGTTAGTTGGAGAAATAATTTTCTCAATTTGAAAAATTGAACAAATAATATCAATTTCATCCCTTTTAGAGACATTATATTTAATCTTAACCAATCCAGTATCAATTAAGATTAATTTATAAAAATGTCTCTTGTTACTGAAAGTTTTAGGGATGAAGTGAAATCTTTTTAGAAATATTTTTTGGAAAACCTTTTTGGGTTCTTTGTCCCAGTATTCCATTTCCATTAGGATAATATTTTGTGGAATGGGTTTTCTCACATATTTGGTTACAATTTTAGAAGGCTAAGGATCAATAGAAACAATTTGTTTTGATAAAGTGCTAGCAATAATTTTCTGAGACTTCATCTTTTCAATTTGTTTGAGAATTTTGGCTTGGTCAAGAACAAGGTTCTTGGCTTGATTCTCTTCTTTATCTATATTAGCCCAAGACTTTTTGGTGAGGGTTAAAGGTTTTTAAAGTTGGGAGGCTATGGACTGAAGGGTTTTTATTGGCAGGTCATAGCCTTTTAGAGCTTGATTTTTGGAGACAATTTGTTTTTCCTTATCTTGGGAGGATTTGGATTTGGATTTAGGACTTGGTTGCAGATCCTCATTTTTTGCTTTGTCTCGGTTCTTCTTTCGTGGCATTATTTTTCCTGCAAAAATTCATGAGTTAAGAAATCTAGCAAAGAATTTGAAGAACCTTTGATATATTCTATTTCAAAATCAAAGGCAGATAAAATAGCTTGCCAGTGAGCAAAAATTTGTTTTGATGCCAAGTTTCTAACATCCTTTTGAAAAATATCTTTTGCATATCTACGATCAACCTAACAATAAATTTCTAGTTCAGGAGATCATTTTGAAATTTGGTGATGCATAAAACTATTGCCAAAATTTCTTTTTTAATAGTTGAATAATTTTGTTGTGCATGATTCCAATGCTTTGAGGTGAATGCAATGACATACTCTTTTGAAAATTTCTTTTGCTTGAGGATTCCTCCATACCCGAAGTCTGAAGTGTCAATTTCAGTAGTTTTCAAAGCAGAGGGATCAAAAATTTGTAAACAAGAAATTGTATGAACATCTATCCAAGGAGAAAGATTTTTCTTCAAACATTCATGCAATGGTTTAATCAAATTTGATATTTGTGGAAACAAATCTGAGATATAGTTTAAACATCCCAAAAACTTTTGAAGTTAAGTTTTGTCAAAAATTTGGTTTGAAAATTTGTCAAGAAATTGGATTGCTCTCTCAATGGGTGTAATAGTTCCTAGGAAAATGTAATAACCAAGAAACCTAACTTTTGTTTGAAATAAAGATATTTTCTTTTGAGAGACTACAAGTCCATTTTTCTAAGTAATTTCTAGGAAAATATTTAGATATTTGAAATGTTGATCAATGTTTTGGGAGAAAATCAGAACATCATCAATGCAAACTATTATAAAATTTGTAAAAGGATTATAAATTTCATTCATAATCCTTTGAAATTCTAAGGGTGCATTTTTAAGGCCAAACGGCATTACATTCCATTCATACTAACCGAATAGAATTGTAAATGTTGTTTTATACCGATTCTTAGGTTTGATCTGAATTTGCCAGATGCTAGATTTTAAATCAAATTTGGAAAATATTTTTGCAAAATGTAAGCAATTCAATAGATCCTTTTTATTTGGAATTAGATATTGAATCCATTGTAAGGCTTCATTCAAAGGCTTGTAATTTATCACCAACCTTGGAGTTCCTTGTTCAATTTCTGCATTTTTATTAACATAAAAAGCAGAGCATGACCAAAGACTTTTGGAGTTCTTAATTATCCTTTTAGATAAAAGATCATTTATTTCCTTTTTGCAGTAGTGTAAAAGTTCTTGATTCATTTGAATTGGACAAGCTTTTGTTGGAATTTGTCTTTTAGAAAAATCTTTTTCATATGGCAATTCTACCATATGCTATTTTCTTTTCCAAAAGGCACTTCGCAAATCTGAACAAATTTGTCCCTTAATTTTCTTTTGTAAAGAATTTATTTTATTTTGGATAGTTGGATTTTGTAAAGAATTTTCTATCCTTCTGAAAGAAATCCCTTAGGATAAAAAAATTAATTTGGTTTTCTTTGATTTTAACCAAATTTAAATATTTGAAAATGGATTTTTTTATAAATTGGAAAAGAATTTTTTTCTCCTAAGTTCTCAGTTTCTATGCCTTCACTTGTAATTAAGAAAGGCATAATTTGTTGGATAAAAGGAGAACCTAAAATAATTCCGGTGGTTATATCTTTAACCAACAGAAATGTTGTTTGAAATTCTTTAGAAGAATTTGCTACAACCACATTTGATAATTTGCAATGGATTTGGAGTCTAGATCCATTAGCATATCTAAGCCTCTCCATTGTCTTTTCACAATATTTGGTTAGAACAAATCCTTCTTGAATACAATTGAGATCACCTCCTGTATCTAACAAGGCTACTGTCTTAATGGTATATTCATTTCTGATAATTAATTTGATTGTGATATACCACTTTTGAATAGAGATACCAAAAGAGATTTTGAAAAGTTTTTGAGAAATATCTTCTTCGTCTTCTGATATTCTTATTCCTTCTTTTCCGTTTCGAAGAGTAGAAAGGATTAAATCAGAATGCTCTTACTTCTATTTTAGTTCTTTCACTTCTAATTTTAATAGATCGAGTTCATGTTGGAGATCCTAAATGGTTGCAGGTCTACTATTTTTTGAACTAAACCTGTCTAAAATATTTTTGAAATTGTATTTGTCTATCCTAACTGGCTTAGTTGGGATAAGCTTTTCTATTGATTGTTTGAGCTTGTGGAGATATTTCACCTTTTGTTCATTATCAGGAAGTTGGCAGATAACTTCTAATAGAAGATCCTGCTCATTGGTGAAAACATTTATTTCTTTTTTAGAAGATGATATACCTTTTGATTTAGAAAAACAATAATCCTCTTGCTAAACTTCTTTGTTATTTTCTATTTCTACTTCTGCTACTTCTCTTGGAGAGTGTAATACCCGGAAAAATTTAATAAAATAAAAAGGAAATTGAAAATAAAATTTGAAAACATAAAGGGCTCAAATGAAAAGTGTTAGGGACTTGTTTG
>JANHAO010010955.1:0-17291 GCA_026873985.1 Saraca asoca | reverse complement strand
AGAGGCTTGTAAATCAGCTGAAGAAAACGCCGCAGGAAATTTTTGATGCTTTGAAGAACCAGACTGTTGACTTGGTCCTAACTGCTCATCCTACCCAGTCTGTTCGTAGATCTTTGCTGCAAAAGCATGGAAGGTTTGTTTATCTCTCTCACCTTGATGTTAGTTGTATCAGTCAAAAGAGGAGTTGCTGTTGCCTATTAGTTGTGCATTGTTACATATAAGTATAAGTATCACTTATAATCATGGACATGCAATAAGAGTATGCCATTCATCATTTGTGAATCTTGTGCAATTTCTGCACAAAAGTATAATCACCAGGTTGACAATCTATGTTTTGCTTTTTCAGGATAAGGAATTGTTTGACTCAGTTGTATGCTAAAGACATAACACCTGATGATAAGCAGGAACTGGATGAGGCTTTACAAAGAGAGGTACATATATGATAATTGATGAATATAGTTTTCTTGCTGTCATAGACATGATGTTTCACAGCTACTTGATCCTCCAATTTCTTTACTCTTTCATGAGTAGGCATTTGACATAATTACGAGTCCAAAATGTTAACAAAATGGTTTTGGTGCAATGCAAAATGGTTTCATTTCATTGGATATTTTCAGATTTTAGATTCTTATTTTCAGAATTTTCTGAAGGTTCCCTCAATTCTTTAAACCTGCATTGGCAGAGTTTGGTAATGCTATATTCAGACCCTAAATATTTTATTTCTTGTGCAGATTCAAGCTGCATTCCGTACGGATGAAATTCGAAGGACTCCTCCTACGCCGCAAGATGAGATGAGGGCAGGAATGAGCTACTTTCACGAGACAATCTGGAAAGGTGTACCGAAGTTTCTGCGCCGAGTTGACACAGCTCTGAAGAACATTGGAATAAATGAGCGTGTCCCGCATAATGCTCCTGTTATTCAATTCTCTTCTTGGATGGGAGGTGATCGTGATGGTATTTTTCCTTTCCCCTAGCAATTAAATGAATTAAGCATATTTTTCAATGATATTTACCTAGCAATGCTTTCCTCATAAACCATTTTGCTCTTTTACTATGCTTCTTTACTTTGTTGTCCTAGTATTCATATAATTTTCAAAACATATGTGCCCTAATACTTGCGCTTCACGTTTTCTGTTTCCATTTCACTGTGCCACCCTCCCTGTCTTGTACATGCCCTTTGAGGCATGACTTGTATCTTACTTTGCCATCTTACAATGTGTCCATTGTTGCAGGTAACCCTAGGGTAACCCCAGAGGTTACAAGGGATGTGTGTTTATTGGCTAGAATGATGGCTGCTAATTTGTACTTCTCTCAGATCGAGGATCTCATGTTTGAGGTATCAAATATCAATTTTTGTTTCTGGTTTTTTCCTTACATTATGCTTATCTTTTGCTTCTTTCTCTGCTTCTGGCAGTTGTCTATGTGGCGGTGCAATGATGAGCTTCGTGTTCGTGCTGATGAACTTCATATGTCCTCAAGGAGAGATGCAAAACATTACATTGGTATGTAAAAATGATATCAATTTCACTGAATGAAACTTTTAAGTTGTACTTTTTGATAAATAATTTTCTATCTGCCTTGAATGGATTGTAATCAATGCTTCAATGCTGCAGAGTTTTGGAAACAAATTCCTCCAAACGAGCCATATCGTGTAATTCTTGGTGACGTGAGGGACAAACTATATAATACTCGTGAACGTTCTCGCCAGTTATTGGCCAATGGGTACTCTGAAATCCCTGAAGAGACAACTTTCACAGATGTTGATCAGGTATTGTCCTCACAACATCCTAAGTAAACTCTACGGGATAGGATATGGGTAGTTGAAACTGCAAGTTCTTTGAAGAAAATGTGATTGTTTCTTTTTTGTATTTGTCTACAGAATTCAGATTATATTCTAATTTCGTGACACTTCTCCTACCTAGGCCACAACCTCAAGCTTTAAAAATGGGATTGGGACTTAAATAAAACTTGTAGCAATATGTAGGCTTCATTACTTGATGTTTTTCCCTTATCCTTGCAGATTTTTGTTTCCTCTTCTTGATCATGAGAATTCTTGTTTTGCTAGTTTTATTGGTTGCTTATGCTTGTTGTTTTTCTTGCGCTAATTATTGGATCTTATTGCGAGAAAAAGAGGGATTGTTTTCAAATTGCTTGCATAATTACACATTGCTATGTAGTAATTATTGTTTGAGTTGGCAAGTGGTTTTTCTCTTAGCTAAGTGTAATTTAATTTCTCCTAAAAATTATGATTAGATAGGATTAAACCTTCCGCCTCAAATTGAATACTTTATGGATGACATGACATGAGATGATAATTGTTCTGTAATCATCTTGATATAGTGGTTTATATATCTCAATTCTTTTTCACACAATTTCTTCTTGTAGTTCTTGGAGCCTCTTGAACTCTGCTACATGTCACTCTGTGCTTGTGGTGACCGGTCAATAGCTGATGGAAGCCTTCTTGATTTCTTACGGCAAGTTTCTACATTTGGACTCTCACTCGTAAGACTTGATATCCGTCAAGAATCAGATAGGCACACTGATGTTCTGGATGCAATTACCAAACACTTGGATATTGGATCATATCGTGAATGGTCTGAGGAACGCAGGCAGGAATGGCTTTTGTCTGAGCTCAGTGGCAAGCGCCCTCTCTTTGGCCCTGATCTTCCCAAGACTGAAGAAATTGCTGATGTTCTAGAAACCTTCCATGTCATTTCCGAACTACCCTCAGACAACTTTGGGGCCTATATAATCTCAATGGCGACATCCCCATCTGATGTTCTAGCTGTAGAACTTTTACAACGTGAATGTCGTGTGAAGCAGCCATTGAGGGTTGTCCCATTATTCGAAAAGTTAGCAGATCTTGAGGCTGCTCCAGCTGCAGTAGCTCGCCTATTCTCTATAGACTGGTACAGAAGCCGCATCAATGGGAAGCAAGAAGTTATGATAGGATATTCAGACTCAGGAAAAGATGCTGGCCGCCTTTCTGCGGCTTGGGCGCTGTACAAGGCTCAAGAAGAGCTGATAAAGGTGGCAAAGGATTATGGTGTTAAGCTTACCATGTTCCATGGCAGAGGAGGGACTGTTGGGAGAGGAGGAGGTCCCACCCATCTTGCTATATTATCTCAGCCACCAGATACTGTTCATGGATCCCTTCGTGTAACAGTTCAAGGTGAAGTTATTGAGCAGTCATTTGGAGAAGAACACTTGTGCTTTAGGACACTTCAACGTTTCACAGCTGCTACACTTGAACATGGAATGCATCCTCCCGTGTCGCCCAAACCAGAATGGCGAGCCCTCATGGATGAGATGGCAGTCATCGCAACCAGGGAGTATCGTTCTGTTGTTTTCCAGGAACCACGCTTTGTTGAATACTTCCGATGTGTAAGTATAATATGCACTCAATATTAAGTCATAAGCTTTGTGATAAGAGATGCCTCTCAAAAATCTTGCAGTTCATGTCATTTGTTTTCAAAAGTGATAATTAGTTGACGCAAATTTTTTAAATTTTAATACTCATGTTTACATTGAATGCTCTAACTATTTGTTTATGGTCCTCAAGTCGAGAATTCCTGAATTATTTGCATTTTTTTTCTTCTTTCAGCTATTTGAAATTAATTTTGCTCATGAAATATAGTAAAATTCTGAATCTCTGATTGTTATTTACAGTATTTTCATTTTTTAAGTAACAAGAATTATGAGAATGCTTATATTTCTGCATTGTCCTTTTCTTTGTCTTCTCATTCTTTGTGAATTTCTACATTGTAAACTGCAGGCAACACCTGAATTGGAGTATGGTCGTATGAACATTGGCAGTCGACCATCAAAGAGAAAGCCTAGTGGAGGCATCGAATCACTTCGTGCTATCCCCTGGATTTTTGCTTGGACTCAAACAAGGTTTCACTTACCCGTATGGCTTGGCTTCGGAGCAGCATTTAAGCATATAATTGAGAAGGACCCCAAGAACCTTCATATGCTTCAAGACATGTACAACCAGTGGCCTTTCTTCAGAGTCACACTTGACTTGGTTGAAATGGTGTTCGCCAAGGGAGACCCAGGGATTGCAGCTCTATATGACAAACTCCTAGTGTCTCAAGACCTTTGGCCATTTGGAGAGAGATTAAGGGCTAAATTTGAGGAAACCAAGAGCCTCCTCCTCCGGGTAAATCTATTTCAGATTACTTACTTTCCTACCAAAACTAAGTTCCTACTAGTTTACTTGAGTGTTTATTTGATGTCTTAACATCTTGATTAAATTTTAAATAAATGCTTGGAAGAAAGTCTGAAAACAATTATAAAGTTTAGCTAATCTTACTTGAACATTTTTTCCCTAAATGCCTTGGTTTTTATTGTTGAACAATTTAAAGATGTATAATAAATGCTTTTCTAATTTTTTTTTTCTGTTCTTTGTTAATATTATGGTTCATGTCATTCCCTGCCCCTGCTCTACCCTCAATTCCTGTCAAATAAAGAGCAAAAATGAGTTTCATTTTATTTTAGTCTGTTTATGACTGACTTTGTTCTTGTAAATCTTGTTTTTGTAGATTGCTGGACATAAGGATCTTCTTGAAGGAGACCCCTATTTAAAGCAAAGGCTTTGTCTTCGTGATTCATACATCACAACCCTCAATGTGCTGCAAGCTTACACGTTGAAGCGAATCCGTGATCCGGACTACCATGTGAATTTGAGGCCACACTTGTCAAAGGATTGTATGGAATCAAGCAAGCCAGCGGCAGAACTTGTAAAGCTTAATCCTAAAAGTGAGTACGCTCCGGGTCTGGAGGATACCCTTATTTTGACAATGAAGGGTATTGCTGCAGGAATGCAGAACACTGGTTAAACCATGTCATGTTGTCTTACTCCTTTCCTTTAAATTTATGTTGTGATATCGGATATCTATAAATAATATTTTGATGTAATGTGTGGTGTCTACCGAAAATATGGATACACATCAAATAATTGTTACCATATATCTGCAGTGAGAGGATTCTGGTTTGTGCCTGCATGGCCTTTCATGTGGAACTTTTGCCATTCTATTTATTCCTTATCGCATTTGCATTGTGATTCCCTTCTGGGATTTCACTTTAGAATTCTGTGCTTAATTAGGTTTGATGGGATCATTTACGAGTTCTGTACTTGCTTCTTACCGACTCTGTCGAAACTGACAAAGCCTCACATTGGTGAGTTAGAGGACGTGAACCATAATCGCAAGTGAATGAAGGCCGTAAAATCACCTGTTAACACTTGCGTAACAACAAAGAGGTCAAGGAATGAAGAGATATTAATATTCTAAGGTTTAAGGAAAGAGAAGTTCTAAGCTCCAAATATAACATAACACGTGTCCTACCTTACAGGTAATTATTAATTTTTGTGGTTCTTCACATCGAATTTTTAATGTGTATAAAATTTATAAAATTAATAAATAAATAATAAAATTGATAATTATTCTTCATTTATTAAATAAAAATAAGGATGAGATAGTAATCATAAAATGAATTTAAAGTTGAGAAAGAAAAGAGTATTTAATGTATAATGAGTAATAAAGGACCCATAGATTATTTTTAACATAAACAGAAGGGGTTAGCAGTTTGATATGTTAAGGAAATATATAATTACCAAAATAAGCTGTTATGATTTTCATTTGTCTCTCTCGTTGAGATTTTATAGTGTAGAATGAGCACTTAAATGCATACATTAAATTTAATTAGCATTTTCTTTCTTGGTCTCAACCTCAAAAAAGAAATTTGTTTGGTTTATGTTTTGCACTCTCTCCTTTTGATGTATTGGGTTTCCCATTCTTGGCATAGCTAAATGTGTAATACACACAAGAGGGGGAGTCCAAAATTGAAACTTCATAAATTTCTCCAATAAACATTCCCACTCAGCACGCAAGCATTCAAAGTAGCGAAGCCATTTTGTTTTCCTCCCGAATTAACGCCCACATTCATTCCATCTCTGATAGATAACATCAAATGATGGCTTTGGATCATTGTTAATTGACTCGGACCTCTTCTAAAATAGTGAAATGCATTTTGAATTTTTTGTAGACGTGGACAAAATCAAGAAAAACCATTGATATTATTTTAATATTAAACTTTGAATATATTTGTAGACATAAATTTTGTGTATTAAATTATATAAAATATATGATAAATAAATTACAATTTTAATTTATCAATTTATAGAAATTTTCTCTTATGTACTCCTCTCATTAACTTATCAATTTCATCGAAGACCATGATCTTTAAATTTGATCTACTCATTCTATTTGAACTTGAATTTTCTTTCCGATTTGATGAAGAAGGAAACATTTATGCTTAATCTTTTACTTCAATAGGAAATTTGGAATCATTGTCTTCAAAGTTGCAGGAGACTTTTTAAAGACTTGAAGACTCTTTATATAGAAACACTTGACATTTTATTTGGTTAGCTACAAAAGTTTTACATCTTTTATCTTTTTCTCTTATTTTAAGAGTTGAAGACATTTCTATTTGAAACACTTGAGATTTTTCACTTTGTTTACAGAAGTTTTACGTCTTGTCTCTTGAATATTTGAAAACTATTTTGTCGGAAAATTAATAGTTTTCTCTCGTTACTTACAGATGTTTATATTTCCTATTCTTAAAGGGGTTGAAAGATATAAAGACCATTGTATCAGAAATCAATTCAGATTTTTTCTCTCTTGCTGAGATTTTTGTCTCATATATTCCCTTACATCTTTCATTTGTGAAGCCTCTCAATCTATTCTTAGACTATAAGAAGGCTTTACAGGTTGGATAGTAATATAAACTTTTAAATAGGTTGATCTGTATTACAAGAGACTTGAGCCATGTTTCTAAAACACACATGTAAGGATTTGGATCATTTACTTCAGGTAAGCCCAAATAAACACTAATTTTCTTTAGTTATTTTTAATTTATTTATTTACTTTTTTTTTAATCTCTACAAGTGCATCCTCTAAACTTATTTATTTTCATGTTTTGAGTGTCATAAATAGATAAGTCTTCATTTTAGTTTTATTTTTTTACATGATTTGATTTGCTACAATTTTTTTTAAGTAGATAATTTTTGTTTTGAATAAATTGTTTGGTTATTCAAAGGTTATCTACTTTAAGCTTTTTTTTATAAGGTAGATAATGATTTTTTATTAAGTGAAACTTAATATTCAATAATTATTTACTTTAAATTTTTTGAATTTGATTTATTTTGAAGAAAAACATAAAAGGTTAGCAACCACCCTATCAACTTGTCAACATTTATATATGATATGGTCTTTTAAGATCATTTGCTAACGTGATGTATACTTAGGGTGTGTCATACTTTCCTCATTAATGATTTTTTTTTCAACCATTTACATTGATTTCTCCTTTTTTTTGTGTGAAAATATTTTTTTTTTAAATTTTGTTTTTGTTTCTATATTGTTTAGGAAAATTGGCTCTCAAAAGTTAAAATTATGACATTCTCTTTTGATTAGATAAAAGAAAAAATATATTATTATTATTATATTTTTAATCTTCCCTTAGAGTTTAAGCTTTCAAGAACTTTTACTAAAGAATATCTTTTTACTGCAAAGACTTTCTTTTAAGAATTTTGTCCTTAAATATATTATTTTGAAAACACTTTTAAGAATTTTAACCTATAATATTTTATTTCAAAACTTCTTCAAAAGATTTTGGTATTGGAATATTTTATTTTAAAAATAACATCCAAAAGTTTAGCTATATATATGTTTTTTTTGCTTTAAAACTTATTTCAAGGATTTTGTCCTGAAATAATTTATTTTAAAAATAACTTTCAAGAGTTTAGTTTGGATTTTTCTTTTCAAAACTTCTGGGAATTTTTCTTAAAATTGTTTACTTTAAAAACAACTTCCAAGAGTTTGACATGAAATATATATATATATATATATATATATTTAGTTTCAACAGTTCTTTTAAAGATTTTGTCTTGGAATAATTTATTTTGAAAATAACTTCTAAGAGTTTAGCCTGAAATTTTTTTTTTCAAACTTCTTCCAAGGATTTTATTCTAGAATAGTTTATTTTAAAAACAACTTTCAAGAGTTTAGTCTCAATTTTTTTTTCAAAACTTCTTTAAGGGATTTTATCCTAAAATAGTTTATTTTGAAAACAACCTCTAAGAGTTTGGCTTGAAATATTCTTTTTTTAAAAACTTTTTATATGGGTTTTATTTTGGAATAGTTTATTTTGAAAAAAAAAATCCTTCCAAGAGTTTAGTTTGGATTTTTTTGTTTTCTTTCAAAACTTCTTTCAAAGATTTTATCCTGCAATTTTTTCTATCTAAAAACTCATTCCAAGGCTTTTATCCTAGAATATTTTGCTTTAAAAGAGCTTCCAACAGCTTCATCCTAAAATGTTTTTCCTTTCTTAAAACCTCTTTCTAAGGACTCTATCCTGTAATAATTGTTTTTTTCAAAACTCTTTCTAGAGACTTTTATCTTCAAAGATTTAAAATTTTAGCTTGGAAAAAACTATTTTGTAATAAAATTTATGCCAAAAAACTATTTTGTGAGCTTTGGTGTATTGAAAAGTAATACTTTCTTGAGTAGCCATTGAAAGTTGGGAATTTCTCTATAGGAGATGCATGAGGAGACTAGAATTTCAATTATTGAAAATTATTATGAAGAGGTGGTATCATGTCTATCTGTGTTGGCAAAAGAAATTCTAAAGTCCTATTCTTATCTTTTTGGATTATTTACTTTTATTTGCTAAGATAAATCTTAGGATCAAATTTGACACTCTGATTGGTTAGACTTTTGGAATAGAGGAAGCTGTACTTCAAATTCTTATAAGTCTTTTGAGTTAAAATACTTAATTTCAGCTTCTATACGTGCAAATTACGCTAACTATCAAAGGAAGACTAAAATCTTTCATTTAGTGAAGCTAACTCTCACTACAATTTCAACTTTCATTGAGGGTGATGATCCATTGGTCCACTTAGGCCTCGACTTAAATCAAGATCTTTGGGAAGAACTATTTCTGGTCGCATATTTAATCTATGGTTATGCCATTATATTCTTCTTTAATTACGTTACCTCGAAACTCCATAGCAGCAAATGATGTGAGTTTTAGTAAACTTCATAAAGTTTCTTTCTTCATTTCCTTAAGTAGTAGAGCTTTCACCCACTTAGAAAAAAAATCCATGGTTGTCAAGATGTATGAGTGGCAAGTGAAACATTCTGGAGCGATTGGGCCAATTATATCAAGACCCCAATCGTTGAAAGGCAAAAATGCAACGATGGGATGTAGTGGATTTGGAGGTTGATGGATAGACTTGGCATGGAACAGGTAAGCCTAGCATCTTTTGCAAAATTCACAACATCTTGTACCATGGTAGGTCAGTAATACCCCATCCTCTATAATCGAACATGAAATTTTGGTCTAGATTGATGTGCTCCACATATACCAAAATGAGCTTCTTCTAATGTTTGGTTTGCTTCTTTTTCCCCCAAGTAGTGAAGAAAACTCCTTCAAATGATTGATGATACAAGATACCTTTGAATAAAGTGAATTTAGGAGCCCATCATATTATTTCAAATCAGTGGCATGGAACTTGTGGCAAATGACCATGTTCCAAGTATTCTAGGATAGGTTTCCTCTAATCCTCTCTCTCAACATTGGTCACCATAATGGAATTCACTTCCACACCTTCCATAAGTAAAGACAGATTGATCTATCTCTTTGATATAGAGATTGAGTTTACCTTACCATCAAAATAAGTTAATACTACAACAAGATTTGACAATGTATCAACTTATTGATTATCATGGCATGGAACATGTTTGATTGTGATTTGATTGAATCGATTCAAAAGCTGAGAAGTAAACTTATGGTATGGAACTAGTTCAGGTTTGGGGACATCATGCTCACACAAGAACTGATTAATTATTAACTTTGAATCCCTAAAGACTTTGATTTGATTAACTTTCATATCTAGGGTCATCTCCAAACCAATGATTAGAGTTTGATATTCTACCATATTGTAGGAATAACTTTCTGTCAATGTGAATGAGAATGGTAGGACATCTCTGATGGGGCTTACAAAAATTACTCAAACTCTAACTCTATATTTCCAGCCTGCACCATCAAGATATAGCTTCTAGGAAGGTACAACATCCACCAGGAAGACCTCTTCATCTCGTAAAGATTCCAGGAGTGCCTATTCATCTAGAATTGGATGTGCTGCTAAAAAGTTCGCTAAAACTTGTTCTTTCATAGCTTTTTGTGGCACATAAACTATGTTAAATTTGGAGAGGATTAACACCTACTTAGCTAACCTCTTAAATAAAATTGGTCTTGACATGAGGAAATTGATTGGATCTGCCTTTGAAATAAGATAAATTATATAAGCCAACATGTAATGTCTTATTTTTTATAGTAAAGATCAAAGTAAGACATATCTTTTCAATTAGGGAGATAATTTAATTCTGCCCTAACCAATCTTTAACTTAAGTAGTACAAGCATTTTCCTTTCCTTGATCATTGACCTGAGCCTATAATGCCCTAAGAGATTGCTCTTGAGCTGTGATGTATAATATAAGTGGTTTGTCCATAATTGGTGCTACTAAGATTAGTGGATGTAGAATATATTGTATAATATTGTCAAAAGCATTTTGACAAACTTGATCCCATTCAAAAGGAGTGTCCTTTTTCATTAACTTATTAAATGGATGACACTTTTTGACAAGGTTGGAAATGAACCTGTGGATGTATGCTAGTTATCTTTGTAGACTCCTCAGTTCTTGAATGTTACTTGGCTCAAGCATTTTTAGAATTGCATCAATCTTTGATTGATCAATTCGATTCCGTGATGACAGATAATGAAACCGAGAAATTTACCAAATGTAACTCTGAAGGCAAACTTCAAAGGATTCATTTTGAGCTGAAACCCTTGCAGCCTTTCAATTACCTCACGCAAGTCTTAGAGGTGATTTTTCCAATGTTTGGATTTTACTACAAGATTATCCATGTAACATTTGACTTTTTTAGTAGCATATCATCAAAAATCTTTTGCATAACTCTTTGATATGTTATTCCAGCATTTTTCAATCCAAAAGGCATAACTTTATTACAGTAAATACCTTTTGAAGTGCAAAATGCTATCAACTATTTGCCTTTTGGGTTTATCCAAATTTGATTATATTCAATTGATCCATCCATGAATGACAAGACTTTGTACCCTATAGTGGCATCAACCATAAGTTTCATGCTAGGTAAGGGGAAGTCATCTTTTAGATAAACTTTGTTTAAGCTTTGAAAGTCTACACAAACTCTAATTTGTGCATTCCTTTTCCTTAAATATGGGTATTTGCAATCCAAGTCAAATATTTAACTTCTCATATGAATCTTATTTCAATAAGTTTGTTAACTTTGCTTTCAATTTGCGAAATTAACTTAGGATAGGATCGTTATTATGGCTGTTGACTAAATGCACTTCACTCTTAATAGAGAGGTGATGGACTGCCATTTTTGGATCAAGTTCAGGCATTTCTATATAGGACCATGCAATGAGCAATGATGAATATGAGCTTTCTTTCATCTTCCTTTTCTAAGTTTAACTTTTTCAAGTTGCCTATTGTATCTTACCCCCTTTCTCACATGTATAAGGTGCAAGCATGGGTTAGTCTTCCATAAATGGCTTGTTAGAATCTGATTCTTCATCTTAAACCTTTTTAATAGTGACATGATTTGTAGAAGCAAAATTTTCTTTTGGAAGACTTAAAGTATTTTAGCTTTTGTTTTTTTTTCTTTTTTTGAAGTTAATTTTTTCTTATGTGGGAAGTGCCAACTTGTGAGTTATGTTGCAAACTTCTCTTTAGATTCTCATGATTTTTGCTTACTGTAGACAAGATTGGTTTCTACCTTTTAGAATCTTACTTCTTTTTTCTAGATTGGACCTTCACATTTACATTTTCGAGCCTGAGAAAAAGACGGAAGCTTTTCTTGGAAATTCTGGATATCCAAGAATCAAAACTTTTTTACCTAACCATTTAAACACGGAAACTCTATTTTCCCATTCACCAAGGCATCCAAAGATAGTTTAGAGGAGCTAGACAATTACCAATAGGATCTAAGTTACAGAGCTCTCGTAATTCACCTTGTCTATATCCAACTTTTTCAAGTAGCTTTTACACTTTTGAATCAAACCATCCTTTTGGACATCGTTCTACTTCTTCTGACTTTTTACAATCAACATTTTCTTAGACTAGTTGATTTGGCACTATCGAATTTGAAGAGAAGTTATAGAAAAGTTGAGTCTTCTTTTAGGATGGCAACATCCTTATGGACAATTGCTCCTTTGAAGGCTTTACTTCCACTTTTACTCTCTTTAAACTTGTCAAAGATGAAATTTCTTTTCCCATGTTTTCAGCATTGAGATAGGAAGTGCTTCTATGATGACTTCTTCCTTGAAATAGAACTTGACATTAGTGTAGTGTGACTCTATGCGGCAAAAGTTTTTATTTCTTGGACAATTGGCATTCAGGTGGTTGGATTATTTCTTCACCTTTTGACAATGGTTGTTAAAACTTTTCCTTTCTCTGGTTTTTTTTCTATCTTACGACATCATGCTTTGTCTTTTGAGAGATTTTACCTAGAAAGGTTTGATTTGATTAATTGAGTAATGCTTTTGGTGATCAATGTTTTTGAGACTTGATAATTGTCCATCCTTTATTATGTTTTCTAATAAAAGAAGGGTATTCCCCTTCTTTTATGCCAGAAGATAATGATGCATGGACTTCATCAAGCTTGGTGCTAAAAGATAATGGCCTCGAAATATCATTTGGCTTGAAAAAAATAACTTTTGTCAACTTTGGTTGTCTTTTCTTTTAGCTGACAAAAGATAATTAGTGATCCCATGTCTCATCTTCTGATTCTGATGAAGATTCCTAAACTTTTAAATCATATATCATTATTTCATAAAGAGAAGAATCATACTGGTTTGCCTTGTTAGGAATTTTTAGATATGTATGGGTTCTGGTTGTTTCACCATCCACTTGGAATTCCACCAAAATTACACCTTTCAGGAGAAAAGCAATGAGATGGTTTGAATCATAGGATGATGCCCCTTCCTCACTTTAGGAATTAGAAGTTCTGGGGGATAAATACTCCTTTTTTGGAAGATGTCTTAACATTTATTGGAATTGGAATAGGGTTACATGATCCAAAACTAATTATAGTAATATTGACGGAAGTAGTACCCTTTCTAAAATCAAACTTTATTTTTTTGTCCTTTTCCAGTTTTGAGATATTTTTTTTTTAGAATGAAACACTACTCATTCGGATGACTAATATCTGATAGTACCTACAATACTTCGGATGGTTAGTTTTACTTGTTTCTTTTAGATCTGATAGTACCTACAATACTTCAGATGGTTAGTTTTACTTGTTTCTTTTAGATGCTTAAAGGCTAGAAGCTTAATCAGATTTTGTTTCAACAAATAGTCAATGATGCATGGAACTTCTGAGTTAGAGAATGGGTATTCTTGTCCTTCTAATTGCTTCAAGGTTAGTTTAACCTTGTTTTAACTTTGGTTTTTGAACATTTTAGGATCAATATTTGACTTATTCCTAGAAGATTTTGTGGAAATTTTAAATAGAGCCACTATAATGACTATGGCTTTCTTCATTTTTGGGGATTTTCCATCTTTCTTTGTATTTTTCTTTTCATAAGGGTCAGAAGATAGATAGCTTATGTGCCTTGCAATTTGTATTTTCTGATCATGAGTGCTAGTTGCTAATTCCTTAAAGGAACGTGGCATGTTGCATTTGAGATTGTAAAGCAATCCCCAATGCATGCCTTGAACATACATATCGATGGAGGATGCTTTGCTAATTAGTTTTGTGCAATCAAAGATGAGATTTCTCCATCATTCAATATAATCAATGACGAGCTCATCTTTCCTTTGTTTTGTTGAAACCAATTTTGCAAGACCAACCATAAGATGGATACTATAGAAGCGTGTAAAGAATTCCCATTCCAGCCTATCCCCATTGTTTATCGAACTTGCTAGAAGATCAGTGTACTTATCAAAGGAAAAACCTTTAAGGGATTAGACAAACTGCTTTACTATCAAATTCCATCATTATTGCATGTTTCAATGAAATAAGCAATATGCTACTTTGGATTTTTTTTTCTCTCAAATTGTTAAAATTTAGAAGGTTATATCCTAACAACATACACATCTCATCAATCCTCTGGGAACATGGTTTTGCATAAACCAAAGTGGATGGTGGGGAGCCTCTATATTAGGCTTGGATTGTGTCCGCAGTCATGTGTTGGAGTTAGTGGACAGACAATGAACAGACAGAGATTTGTTAGAATCCCGAAAGGCATCTTGAATAACCTTTCAGTCTTGTTATTTTGTTCTTTTGTTTTTATTCAAAGAATTTTAGTTCATCCTTCTTGGGAAGAGTTTTATATACCTTGGAGTTAGAAGAGTCTCTCCGAAAGCAACTTATGGCTTTAATTGAGTCAAAGAGCATCAATTTACTTGTCTTTTTCTTCGGCAACCTATGTTAATTTTTCAATGGCTTCAACCATTTCTTAGAAACAATTGTCCATGGACTCTCAACTTCCGTGGTCATAACTGGTACAAAGTCTTTCAGTTCATTAGAGGTATAATCAACTTACCTCCTCTCTAGGGACTTATAAATAGCTTGTGACTTAATACTTGAGTTTGATGTTGAGAATGACATGTCACTTTCCACCATCGTGGATGAAGATTAGTCATTATCACTTGTCCTTTTGAAAGCAACAACCTTCTTTTTTCTACGATTGGAAAACTTCGCTAAATAAGGCACCAGTGTAGTTTTTTCCATCCTTGATCTGATAGTAGATGGAGTTCTGCCTTTAGCATTGGCTAGATTTTCATGAGCACACACACATGTCTTTCATGTTTTCCATGACTGAAATTTTGTACTTTAAATTTAAGATTTGGAATTTGATTTTGGGTTTAATCTTTCTTTTTGACAAAAAAGATGAGAGGATGAGAATAAAAAATTTGTACACACAAATTTCATGTATTAAATTACATAAAATATGTGGTAAATACATTTCAATTTTAATGCATAAATTTGTAGAAATTCTCACTCTCCAATGGTTCTTTGATTAACTTGTCGATTTCGTTAAAGACATGGCCTTTAGGCTTGATTTCTTTTTTCCACTTGAACTTGAGTTTTCTTCTTGTTTTGATGAAAAAGAGGATCTTTGTACCTGATCTCTTACTTCAATTGGAAATTTGGAATGTTCCTCTCAAAGGTTGCATGATACTTCTTGAAGACTTAAAGACTCTGAAAGCACTTAAGATTTTATCTTGTTGGCTATAGAAGTTTTACATCTTCTGTCTTCTTCCCTCTTCTTTTAAGAGTTGAAGACATTTCTACTTGAAGCACTTAAGAGTTTTCTCTCTTCACTTATAAAAGTTTTACGTCTTGTCTCTTGAATATTTGAAGACTATTCTGTGGGAAAGCACTTGAGAGTTTTCTCTCATTACTTATAGAGGTTTATGTCTCTTATTCTTGAAGGAGCCAGAAGATATAAAGACCACTTCATATAAAAGAAATTAACGATTTTCTCTCTTTACTTGTAGAGATTTCTATCACCTATATTTCCTTGTGTCTTTCATTTGTGAGACCCCTAGTCTATTTATAAACTTTAGGGAGGTTTTTCGAGTCGGATAGTAATCTAAAACCTTTAAATAGGTTAATGCATATTACATGGAATTGGGCCATGTTTCTAGAAAGTATATGTAAGGACTTGAGCCATTTAATTCATATAAACCCATATGAGCACTATTTTTAATTAATTTTAAATAATTTATTTATTTTTTTTATGTCTAGAATATCATAGCTCCAAATCCAATCTCTTTTACAAAATTTTAACTATTTGATTAATCATACAACTTAACTTGCTTCTAGCAATTCATGTAGCATTATCCAATGATGCACATCTTGGATAAGAATCTACTATGAGGTTTCTTTATAATATTTTTAGAGAAAAATACATTGATATCCTTTAGGTTTTAATGAAATTATGAGAACTTCCTCTTTAGTTTTAAAACTTACACAAACCTTCCTTGAAATATATATATATATATAACTATACACAACTTATTTGAAATATAAAAAAAATACTACATTCAAACCTAAATTTAAATTTTTCATCAATGAAATGATAAGAAAAGATGGTTATAGATTCAAATCAAATAATATAAGATATTTTAAATATTTGGTGATAAAAAATATGCTTTAATTAAGTTTAAACGGTTAAATAATATTATATTTATATCAAAATTTAATTTTTTTAATCATATTTTAATCGTTTGAATTTAATCAAAATATATGTTTGATTATAAAATATTTAAAATATTTTATATTATTAAATTTGAATTATATAATTATTTTTTATTTTTTTATAAAAAAATTCAAATTACATTAAATCTGAATATGTTTTAAAATATTTCATAAAAATTTATAAAGGAGGATAAAATAACTTTTTTTTTTTCATATTTCTAATTAGCTCTAGGCATGGAATCCGTTACACTGCAGTAGTTTTATATTTTCCGCGTTCATTCATGTGGTTCAAACCTCAATCATCCTTGACTTCCCAGAGCAGGTGGGCCCGTCTTAGTCATACATAGGGGTGTTTAATGGACTGATGGTCCGCGGACCAAACGGATCGGTCTGTGGACTTCGAGCGGACCGGACTAGGTAAAAAAAGGTCCGTTTGAAAACGGGCTAAAACGGGCTGCCTCTCGCGGGCTTCAGTCCAAGCGGACCGAGCCCGCACGGACACAGACCGGTCCGCGGGTCAGCACCTGATCGGTCCCCACCCCACCCGTGACTCACTATTCACTAAACGCACATGTTTTTCATTTTCTCCATGAGTCCACGACGCATCTTCAATTCATTTTCTCATTCTAGGAAAATTCGATCAAATCAAACCTCCAACTCTCTCCCAAAAACCCTAGATCCCCCCATTCAGCCATTCTCTTCGAATCTTCTCCAGTTCTCCGCCATTCTCTCAGACAGTCAGACTCTTCCTCCTCTGCTCCTCAATCGAGTCAATCCTCATCCTCATCGGTCGTCGTCATCTTGTCCTGAATCTCCTGATTCCGAATCCCCGATACGGTGATACCCGGTAAGCTCTAAGCCTTATTTTGTCTTCTTTTCGACTTTTCGTTTTGATTTCCTGAATCCCGTGTTTGTTCCTCCTAGAATTAAGCATGTTTGAGCATTACTAGGTAGAAGGATGATTTCTAGAGTAGCTG
>JANHAO010010954.1:0-17298 GCA_026873985.1 Saraca asoca | reverse complement strand
CCAAAATCAGCAATCTTAAGAACATCATTTGTCACCAGCAAATTCTCTTCACAGAAGAAATGATCTCTTAGGTCAAAAATCATACGATTCTGTGCATACAAGACTGGAAAATATGAATGACGAAGCCAAACAAAAAGTACAAATGGAATTGTATGCCTTACTAGAGGACCTAATCCCATGTAACCTAATCGTTAATAAATGGCGTTGTCTCCCCAATCACAACAAAAGCAATATTAGCCAAAACCTAAAGTGGGATCACAATCATCAACACATTAGAAGCAATCCAGCCATCAACAAATAGATCCAATGAATGGATCACTTGTTTGTAAAGCACACATAAACCCAAACCCAAAAATGCAAAGTAAGCGAGGGAGAGTAAGAAAAAGAGGGTTTGAAGCTGGGTCTGACAAGTAGAAAGAAAGTCCTTTCAGCCATCAACATTCAGATTATAGACTTTAGTGCAAAAATCCATGGAAATAGACCTTCCAGGAGCATAATTGGTGAAGAAGAGGCTATATTCATTAGGCAAACTTACGGGGTAAGATCAATTGAAGGATGCGAGCGAAGGGAGCGATAGGTCATTGAGTTGAACGGTAGTGTGGAGGCTTGACAAACTAGGTTGGTGAAGTTCTAGCGGAGTGACTAGTGTTGATTTGGTGTGAGAGAGATCAGGTTTTTGGGAGGAAGAAAAAAGGAAGCTGCTGTGTGTGTGGTTTGGCTAGCTAAGGGCAAAACAAAAGAGCTCCCCAAATGGCTCCGTTACATTCAAAGGAGGTGATGGCAACACTTAAAAAATTATTGTCTATTAAATCTATGACAACAGTTTTAAGTGATTGTTTCCTAAAATTAGAAACAAAGGCAATAATAAAAAAAATTGTGTTTTAAGTGATTGTTTCCTAAAATTAGAAACAAAGGCAATAATAAAAAAAATTGTTGCCTATTCTAATTATAGGCAATAGTTTTTAATTGTTGCTAGGTTTTCTGTTGCCAAAGGCTAAAATGTTGTAGTGATTGATCCCCCCATTGGATTAACAATCTCCACTTAGGGATTCAAACTTGCATCCTTGCTCTGATACTAATTGTAGGATCAATCACTTACTATTATGTCAAAAGCTATAACTATTAGTCATGGTGTAACTTTATTTCTTTATATTGACAGCATATAGTTCCACTTCTATATGTATTGCTGGAGGGCATGAGGGGCTTCGCAAAGTAAACTTGACATTTTGGTAGGTTGCATTATCAAGCACCAATATCATGCCTATACATGATATGGAATCCCTAAAAGTGATCATTGGCCTCCCATTTAACCAACAAATTCAACTTCTCTCAGGAACTTATTTTTTATATGAACCAAACAGGTCATTAATTTTTTTTAGGTATATACACCCATGTATATAATTCACAAACAACTCAAGCTATTCAAATAACTTCCTTACTTAATAAATAATTCTAGCTTGAGCTATAAAATATTGCCCTATGTGCCCATGCAAACACACATTTATATATATTAAACATATTGATAGATATTTATATAAGAATCAAATATATAAAATTATTTCTAATTAATGATTTATTGTTATGGGTATTTTTGGTACTGTGCAAATGGACTGGTAAGAGCCCATTGGACAAGTCTAGCTGATAAAGCCTAGCCTATCCAACATCGAGGTTGTTGGAGCAAGGCACAAGCTCCCCAGATGAAAACTCAGGTCATTAAGGGTCATAGCAGCAACCTCAGATTGCTAAGGATGAGGTCTAGCTTGCAGCTCACAGAACAACATCCAGAAGCTCGCTGTGGTTGAACCTGAGAAGGGACCAACTTGCATAAATCAACTTGCCTATTTCATAGAAATTGATGAAGCAAAATCAAATCAAGATTCTTTTTAGTTACTGATTTACATTCATATGGTAACACCCCAGTCACTATAAATAGGGGTTAAAATCATCATACAGAGAGCCAAGGAGACAAATAGAGTCTCTAAAAGATATAGGAAATCATAGTACAAACATGTATAAACATATGCAAATACTCAATAAAATAGACTGAGAAATAAAACAACTGTGGATGTAGGGATCAATTGACTTTAGTCAAACCACATTAAAAAATTGCACTCTTTATCTCTCTTTTTTTACACTCAAATTACAGTTTGGATTTTTTTAACTTTTTGGGTTGAGTAAATTCGCACATCAACATTTTGACGCTAGAAGGAGGGCCTAAATTGCACTCTAGTTAATTTTCCATCCAATAGTGATGACTAGAAGAAGAACCACCAGGAGTTTTCATGCTCTAGTCGACCAATTAGAAGGTCACATAGAATAGTTAAGGGAACTAATTCTTCCTGTGGCAAACACCTTTACCATCCTTATTATAGGTATTGCTGCTGACTTTCCCCTATGGCCCACCGCCAGCCTGTTATTATTATTCCTGGGATTGATGGAGTGCAAACATGGCACCAACATTAGGAAGTGCTTGAAAACACAATGAAAGAGTTGGCTGAGGTAGTTAGGGTGCTAATATAGGCACAAGCCATGGGCACACAAAAGTAGGTTGAGATTGCTATGACCGAAGAAGTACTTTGACAGCCACATAGAAGGGCTCAAGAGGAGATGTCGGCCAAAGTCCTTCAATACACTGATGTAGCTTGCTCTTCCAACTCACGGACAAGATCGGAGGTTTGCTGAGCTTACGAGCATAATGATAATTAGCAATGTAGAAGTTTGCACCGAGCTGAAGGCCTAAATAAAACTATTCAGAGGCATGTGACCTCAATTCACCACTCCCATGACCAGGAAGTTAAAAAGTGCCAGTGATCTTCTAGCTGCCGATCTGGAGCATAAAACCAAGTGGTCAAACAATTGCTTTAGAGGGTATAGTAATTAGAAAAATGCCTTTAGTCTTAGGATAGTCTAGGTCATTATGAGGAGAGCTCACCATTTACTAAGGAGATCGAGACAGAGCCTCTTCCTCACAAGTTTAAAATCCCTACCATCCTACAATATAATGGGAATAGTGACCATATGACCATCTAGATGCATTTAATGTACAAATGGATCTTTACACTACCAATTCTTTGGTTAAGTGTCGTGTCTACCTAGCCACTCTCGGAGACCTACCTCGAGCATGGTTTAGGAATCTCCCAGCTTATAGCAATGATAGTTGGGAAGAGTGCCAGAGGAGATTCATCAACTAGTACAAGGTACTGAGATGACAACTCACTTCATCCTACCATCTCACAATAGTCTTTCAATAGAAGAATGAATCATTAAAAGATTACATCACCAAGTTTTGACGCGAAGTCAATAACATATAAAATCCTTCAAATGAAATTATCCTAACAGTGATCTCAACGGAACTTTGCAAAGATGGTAAACTGTACAATAGCATATACAAGTCTCCAGTAGGGGACTTGGGTGAGTTTTATGAACGACTTGCCAAAGAAGTTAGGTGGGAAAAAACCTTTGGCCCTAAGAAATCTAATTAGAAGTACGAGGCAAATAGCTTCGACCAAAACAAAAAGAGGAGTGATGGTGGGAATGGCAAAAAGAACTAGATGGATAGCTTAGACAATCAGGCGGTGAAGAAGGCTAGAAATAAGCTACCTTCCACAAGCTCAGAATGTTGAACATTTGTGCCATATTTTCAATAAATTTTAGCTCATTGTGTAATATTGCTTCCTTAAATTTTTATCTTTATGTATTAACTTCAAAATAAATTTTCAGCAAAGTATTATACAGGATACAATTAAAGCTTGGGGATGGAAGATCCATAACATGCTAGCTGAGGCACATTTGTGCAACCTACCTAGGCACTCGACTTGTGCTAGTTAAGGCACATTTGTATGACCTACTTGGGCACTCGACTCATACTAGATGAGGTGCATTTGGGTGACCTACCTAGGCATATGACCCATGCTAGCTGAGACACATCGGTGTAACCTATCTGGGCACTCGACTCATGCTAGCTGGGGCATATCCATATGACCTACCCAGGCACTCAACTCGTGCTAGCTGAGGTGTATCCATGTGACCTACCTGGGCACTCGACTCCTGCTAGCTAAGGTGCATTTTGTAACCTACCTGGGCACTCAACTCGTGTAATCTACTGGATGTTCAACTTGATAGATATACATTGCCTTGCTTGACAAATATACATTGTCAAGATCAACTGGAAAATATACATTGTCTTGCATTGGCAAATATACATTATCATGATTAACCCAATGAATATACATTGCCTTGCTTGACAAACATACATTCTCATGATTGACTTGACAAATATACATTGTTATGCTTCATAAATATACATTGTCATGGTTTGCTACTTGAAGTGCATTGATATGACCTGCCAGGCATTCAACCAGACAAATATACATTATCATGGTTTGCAAGACAAATTCAGTTGACCTATAGGGTACTTAACCTGACAATTATAAAGTCATGACTTGCTTGACTTGTGTGTTATTGTTTGTGACTTACAGGGTATTCAACTTAAAATTCTTTACAAACCTTGTTCAATAAGGTGAATGTACATCTGGAGATTTAACATTAAGGATCAAAATGAGCCTACAGCTATCATGTCCAAAAGGCTGGCTTCTGGAAGCTAAACCCGAAAGGCTAAAAGATCAACATATAAGATAAGCAAGTCGTCCATCATTTAGTTTTTGGCCAGGCTACTCTCAAGTTTCTTCTTGTCCTCCTCCTAACCTAAAAGCTTGTCCATCAACTTTATCACCCCCAGTGCACTTTGAGAAATCAAACGGTGAAGTCACCTTGCAAAGAAGTGAGAAAGTCAAGAAATTGAACTCATCAGTATCACCATAGAGGAATAATCCAAGATCTATATAAAACTTCTTAGGGTCCTCGGAGAAAAATTGTCCAGGGAAGAATAACAGAGATTTCCCTATGCAACAGGCCATACATGCCTCGGATCACCACACCAAAGACCTAGACCATTACAGACATAAGGGGCTCGACCAATGAGGTTATCAAATCAATAAACCCTGAGAAGTAAAGAAAAGGGGTTTTTCTTGCCTTATATAGGTCACTTGATTTCATTGATAGATTTGGAGACTAATTAGTTGCTCATAATCTAACAGTCTAGTAAAAAACCAGGCCTAGTCATCGCCAAGTTAATGGCTATTAAAAATATGCATTAAATGTGATAATAATGGCATGGGTTGGCATAGATAAATGATGGGTTAAAGTCTAAACAATGATTTTACAGACTATAGTTGTAAGCTTTTACCAACAAACTTAGCTCCCAGTTCCCAGATCGTATTGAGAGTTAAGGGGCTAATGTTGTTGGTATTTTTGGTATCATGCAAATGGGCTGGTAAAAGCCCATTAGACAAGTCTAGCTGATAAAGGTCTAGCTTGTCAGGATTGAGGTCAATGGAGCAAGGCACAAGCTTGCCAAATACAAACTCAAGTCATTAAGGGTCAAAGTAATAATCTTAGATTGCTAAGGATGAGGTCCAGCCCACAGCTCATAGAATGACATCTAGAAGCTTGCTATGGTTAAACTTGAGAAGAGACTAACTTGCGAAAATTAACTTGCAAGGTTAATCAACTTTCCTATTTCATAAAAATTTGCAAAGTGAAATTTGTTGATGGTGGATTTCGATTCAATCCAAATCCAGCCAACCCATAGAGTTCTTAGGACTTAAATTGCAATCTGGTTGTGCAAACTAAGAATGAAGGAAAATGGAGAGGAAAAGCAGTAAGAATGCAAAGGGGTTTTTAATGTGGTTAGGCTAAAACTGGACAACATCGGTCCCTATGTCTATGGTGTTATTTTATTGATTTGGTGAAATTTCCACAGATTTACTATATGTGTATTTTAAAATGCCTTACAGTGATCCCCCTCTCCTATTTATAGAGGCCAAGAGGTTACAAATATAATTTTACAAGCTATAAATATGTTACATCAAATAATAAATGTAAATGATAAGTATAACTCCTACAAATCGACTTCTGTAGACTGTTGGCTAACTTCTATAGATTGCTTTATGCAGCTGGGCTTGTGTAGGTTAAGTCTGTGAATTGACGTATACTTGTCTTGTGCTCAATCTCATCAAGTTCCTAGCCAAGTGATGTTTAATCTCATAAGCCAAGGTTTTTAACTCAGAGTTGTCGTGGACCTTAGGCTAGCGAGATCGAGCTGGCGAAAGGCAATCTATTGATCATGTGAACCAAGGCTCAGTTTTGATGAGTCTAGACTTTTGCTTTGGCTTCACTGTGTCTCAAGCTTGTGATTAGCAAGTTGGTGCCTATTAGGCAACCTTAGCAAGTTGGGTCCCTTAGTGGGATTTATCTAGTGTTGGGCTCTTGTCGACCCATTTTGCATTGTACCAGAAAATACTTATAACAAAATCAAATCAGGATTCTTTTCAATTATTGATTTACATTCAAATGGTAACACCCTAGTCACTATAAATAGGGGTTAAAATAATTGTACAAGGGGCCAAGGAGATTAGACTCTTTGAGAGATATAGGGAATCGTAGTGCAAACATGTACAAACATATGCAAATACTCTGTAAAATAGATTGAGAAATAAAACAACTGTGTATGTAGGGATCAATTGACTTTAGCCGAACCACGTTAAAAAACTCCTTGTGCCTCCCTATTCTTCCTATCTCTCTTTCACTCTTTATCTCTCTCTTTGTACACTTAGATTGCAGTTTGGGTTTTTTGAACTTTTCAGATTGACTGAATTCGCACGTCAACATTTATAGTATGTATCAAATATATAATTCAGTTTTGAGATTAATGAACAATACCATGATAAATATGTTTTGGTTAAACTTTTCATCAACCATACACACACACACACACACACACACTAGCTTTTATCTCATGCAACACACGGGTTTAATAATTTTATTTGATCATATAATGCATTTAAATATTGGTAAACCATTATTATATTTGTGCCTATTAAATGATTATATAATTAATATAATTATATTCATTTTAATTATAAATGAACACTATATTTTTTTAATTTGATAAAGTTGTTACATTAATATTTTAAATTAGTTAAATTTATCATTTGAATGTTTTTATCTTTTCAAAAATATTTTCTTAATATATTAATACTTAGGCGAATTTATATATAAATTATTTTGTTTAAAAAATTTAAATTAACTATTTTATGCCAAAAACTTAATTATTTAATTAATAAATATTCATGTACTATTAAAATTAATAAATTATCATAAAAATATACATTTTAGATATATTTTTTTATGAAATTTTAGAAATCAAAATTGTAATAATTACTCAAAAGCGATAAAAATCTCAAAATGGGAAGTTATGAAATATTAAATTTAGTATTTGATATTTAAAGATAATATGAAAATTTAAAAAGTGAAAATTTTTAGATAGACATGATCTACCAAATCATAACTAGATATTACTAATAATGAATTAATAAATATTTTATTTTAATATAAATATAATTATTTATCATATATAAATTATTTAATATACACAGAAATAATTTAAATTGAAATCTATAAATAAATTTAGACTAAAAATTTAGTGTAGATTATTTTATTAAATTTTTCTAAATAAATAATTTCTATAAAGAATGAGAATATATAGCATTTATTAAAGTTATTTATAATTTATAAATTAGAGGATATATTAATAAAATTATTTAAATTTTGAATCACATAACTCACTAAAATATTAAATATTTTTAACTTTTATTTTTAATATTAATATTTAGATATAATACTACTAAATTCTAAGTTGAAAATCATTTCAATAATATTGAAATACCAAAATTTCATTATCTAAATAAATAAATAAGTCAAATATTAAAATTTTGAAATCAAAATATTATTTGATAATTTAGAAAATAAAAAATGAAATTAAAAATTCAATAATTTAATAGTAATAAAATTAAAAAATTAGATTAAAAATTGGTTATAGATAATTCAAATAAATAATTTTTTTTAAAACAAATAAATATATAAGTTCTATCTATGATTTAAATTGAAAAAAAAGAAAAAATAAAATGAAAATTAAAATTTTTCTCTCTTGTTATCTTATGACAAGCAGAGTACACTTATTATGTAGTAATATATTGGTAAGAGCAAGTGCTAAAGTTTTTATATTATGAGGAAGATATATATAGTAATATCCTGAATTTACTAAAATTAATTTTGATAATAAAATGACTTTTTGAAAAATCCAAAAAGGTGAATTTGAAAGTTTAAAGTCTCTCGAAGCAATAAATTCTGAGAAATGAAGTGTTTGGATATAGTAAAAATGAATTATGTGAATTTATGGAATCCTCAGAAAATTGAAATTTCCCTTTCGATTGGTTGTAGAATAAATGAACTTTTAGGATTTAATTTTTGAAAAACATTGGAGGAATCAAAACTAGGGTTAGCGATACTCAGTGAGCATAACATTATAGTCATTATAAAGGTAGTTAATTTAAGTTAAAATTTCATAGTTATTGGTGATTAGTGAGTGTGTTAAATTTGGACTTGAAATTGAGGACAAAAAAAAAAAAAAAAGAGAAGCTTGCTTAAGGGAGTTAAATACAAGTTGACTCAACATTTTCCCATTTTGCCCTCCAAAGAGGTGGTTTCCTTTCTTCTTCCCTAGCCCTTCCGTGGTTGCATTACATGTAACACAAACAAACTTTAACTTATGGAAGCTTTTTCTCTACATCTCTCTTTCTCTCTTCAAGTGAGCCTCTTATTTGTTATTAATTTCTCATATTTTTGCTATTGATTCCTTTTTTCTTCCTTTTCAATTCAATACCAAAATCTTGTTAATCCATCAAGAAAAATTTGAGTTATGAAATTTTGAATCTCAAAGTTACTGTTCATTTTACTGTTCAACTCATAAACCCATATGCATTTTTAAAGTTTTTAGAGTTTAAATCTTTTATTTCTAGCTTATTTCTATGGAGTGAAACCATAATCTAATAATAGTTGATTGTTTGATGAAAGAAAAAATCTTGAAAAATTTAAGAAGCTAACATGCTCTTCTTTATTGTTCTTGAATAACATTAAAGATCTTTGTTAGATTAGTGGTGATCTCTTGTTTCCAACCTTTAGTAAGTGATTCTTACATTTCTTATGAATTATAATGTGAATATTTGATTGTGATCCACTGAATGTTAATATAAGTTGAAGAAAATGGGTATTTGTGATTGTATAGTAAAGTTTGAGTTTGATTGCATTTGTTCATATAAATTTGGCTTCTTGTTTGAAAAAGCTTGAATTTATGCTTGTTTAAGCTTATAAAATAATGGTATGTTGAACCTATATGATTTGGTGCAAATTGGATAAATTTTTTCCCTTATTTTGTTTGCTTTTTTTTTTTGCAAAACTAGAGCTCATGAGTTGAATTACACTATTTTACATTGAATCCATGATCATGCTTGTGGAAACTAAGCTGTATTATGCCTTGCAATCCAAATTGAAAATATAATTAGCTTTTTTGCAATTAGAATCGACTCTTCCTATCTTGTTTTTCGATTATAATCATGATTCTGATCATATAGTTATTTTGGACTTCTTGAAAGATTGCAATTTTTGGTGAATAGACTCACATTTTGCACTAAATCCTTGTGAGTTGAATCGAACCTTGCTTATTTGAACCTTGTGATTTTGATCACAATTTTGCTCATAGTTTTGATCATGCTCATAATTCTGATTACACCTCTAGATTTCTATACCCTATTTAGCTTAAATTCATTTTTCTCTCAGAAAACTCTAATATCCTTGACCTAACCTCATATATATCTCAACCAATTACTAATATGGTTGTGAATAAGTTCTAAATGAGCAAATTATAAGCTAATATCAATTGATGTACTAATTGTATATATATATATATTGAGGCTATGGCAACAATTCTAATAGCTATGGTGATAATGTGACAGAATATGTGATTATGATTATAATAGAATGTGAACTATGTGATATAATTGTTATGAGATATGATACTATTTGAAACCTTGAAATTTCCTATGAGACATGGGATGATGAATGATGTTATTAAGATGTGATTGATGTAATGAGATAGGGTATATGAACCAAATCCCACATCTACACATTCTGATATGAAGTGAGAGATAAGGCAGAACTTAGAGGGATAAGGCTAGTGGTTATGTGAGATAAGGCTGGAAAGGAGTAACAAGGAGAATTTTGATTGTTATTATTTATTAATTTTGTTTTTTACCTACATTGTTATTTTGAGAAATACTAAATGAGAAATAATGTGACTTGATAACATGATGATTGATGATAGTGGCTTAAGGCCATAAGAAAATCACAGTTCTTTGTAATGTGTCAATAATAATATGGTGTGATATGAAATATGAAAATATAAGAAAATCACAGTTCTTTGTAATGTGTCAATAATAATATGGTGTGATATGAAATATGAAAATATATGGCTATGATATTCATTTGCATTGCTATTATTGAGAAATTCATAAGTTAGGTACAAATTTATCTCACTGAGCCTCAGACTCACTCTTTTGCGGACTATTTTTCAGATTCTCATGAAATTGCAGTCTTTTATTTTTTGAAAAGTAAAGATGAAAGACCAAATGAAAATCTCTACCTATGTTTTCACCATTACCATTGAAAGTTCTCTAGGAGTATGTCAGATTAAGATCCATTATATCATTATTTTAAATTGAGCTAGTTGTGATGTATTGCATGAGTTTGAAATCATACCTCTAGAGCCCCTAAACATACTCTTAATTATGGTCAAGGGGTGGTTCGACCCTTAGGGTTCCTAACATCTTTCCTTTTGTTTTGCTAACTTTTGAAAAATCTGTAAATAGTATGGCCAAGGGAATTAGTTAGTTTAATCTATGCTTAAGGTTTCATGACAAATCATATGTTAATCTAACTTTTTGGTCTACTTTGCCCTTAGTGAACTTTTTGGGTTGTGTAGGGGAAATACCTTTAGCACTTGGATCATGTTTTTTGATTATTAAAACTAGATGTAAATCTTGAACACAATTGTTCCCAGGGTATGTGCCTTATTTGGGCAATTACTTTGTACATTATAAAATATGTTTATATTTCAAGGTGTCTTCCTTTTTCCTATAAGTTTATGATCTTTGATTAATCAATTGAATTTAAGAAATATGATTATGAAATATTGAAACAAGTATAAGCAGAAATGGATAATGGATATAGGTTAAAGGCTAGCGATATTAATCAAGGATTGATATTCATACCGATGATGGCAAGGGATATGGCTCTTGACATGTTTGGTATTAGAGCAAAGGTTTAGGTTAAGCTTATGAGCATAGGCCTGTATGTTGAGTTGTTTAGAGTTGTATGGTGGTGATGGTTTCATCAAGTGTTAATAGGAATAATACCAATAACATTGTGTGCCTCTATGAGCATGTATTGTTGATACCATTCCTATTGACCTTGTCCACATCAGCAATGTTAAATTGGAACCTTTTGTATGTCTTGAGAATCTGATTAATTTCGTGAAATGGATTATAGTGAGAGCTAAAAGACAAGAAAGTCAAGAGTCTAAATCTGGTAATGGAGGGTCATCCATTGGATGAAATAGCTCACACCGTGAAATTGGCAATAATCCTCAAGTCCCTTAAAATTTAGTCCAATAGGTAATGGATTGCCTAATACATGTACTAGCACAAAACTAGAATCAAGGTCCAAATAGAGAGCTTGATAGGAATAGGAAAAATGAAAGAATTCAAACCTCTCATGCCAGAAATGAACAAGAAAACAAACTACGAACCATTCACGAGTTTTTAAAATTGAAACCACCTCAATATGCCGAAATAGATCCTTCCATGGATCCATATCAATTTCTTGATCAAATTGAAAGATATGGTAGGATGTTACAATGTCTGGAACCTTTACTGATAGAATTGGTAGGGTATCAATTAGATGATCTAACACATTACTGGTACATAGGAGCTATTGAGGGGTGAGTTATTGATGCCAAACCATTAACTTGGGAGATGTTCCAAGAAACCTTCATTGATCAATTTCTTCCTCCCATTGTCCAAAAAGTGAATGCCCAAAAGTTTGAAACTTTAAAATAAAAGAACCTATCCATGAGTGAGTATGATGCCTAATTTATTCAATTTTCATGATATGCTCCTCACTTGATTCCTAATGAAACCATAAAGGTAGAGAGGTTTGTGTAAGGGCTTTGTGATCATTACTTTGATTGCGCCAAACTTGATGATTGATAATGACAGCTTGACACCATAAGAAGATCATGATTCTTTATAATGTGTTAATGATAACATGACATGATATGTAATATGAATATATGGCTATGATATTCATATGCATTGCTACTATTGAGAAAATTATAAATTAGGTACAAATTTATCTCACTGAGTACTATATTCACTCTTCTGTGGACTATTTTTTAGATTCTCAAGAAATTGTAGTCATTCCTTCTCCAAAAAGTAAGGATGAATAATGACCCAATGGAAAGTACCACCGATGTTTTCACCACTACCATTAAGAGTCCTCTAGGAGTATATTAGATTAAGATCCATTATATAGTTATTTTGTTAACTTTTGAAAAATCTATAAATAGTATCACCATCAGGCTTAGTTAGTTTAGCCTATGCTTTGGGTTTCATGACAAGTCATAGGTTAATCTAACTTTTTGATTTACTTTGTCCTTGACTGAACTTTTTAGGTTATGTAAGGGAAAGACCTTTAGCACTTGGATTATTTTTTTTTTATTGTTAAAACTTGATATAAATCTTGAACGCTATTGTTCCCAGGGGCATGTGCCTTATTTGGGCAATACCTTTATACAATATAAAATATGTTTATATTCGAAGGTGTCTCCCTTTTTCCTATAAGTTCATGATTCTTTGATTAATCAATTGAATTTAAGGAAATATGATTAGGAAATATTGAAACAAGTATGAGCAAAAATGGATAACAGATACAAGTTAAAGGTTAGTAGTATCAATCAGGGATTGATATTCACACTGGTCATAGCTAAGGATTTGGGTGATGAGTTACATATATATATATATATATGTAACACTCTTTTGACTCATATTAACTTATATATTCATATTTTTTTCACCTAAAAGTTTAAGAATTACATAAAAGTAAGTTTACAAAATTTGAATATAAGACAAAAACATTAAAAAATTATAAACTTTACAAACTTAATGGTTTTGTAACATTATATGTGTACGCACACATGTATATGTAGTAATGGAAAAAGAAGAAGAAGAAGAAGAAGAGTGTGTAGAGGAAGAGGAGGAAGAGGAAGAGGAGGAGGAGGAAGAAGAAGAAAAGGAGAAAGAGGAATAGGAAGAGGAAGATGAATAGGAAGTAAAAGAGGTAGAAGAGGAAGAAGAAGAAGAGCAATTAGAAGGAGAAAAAGGAAGAAAGAGATGAGAAAAAGAAGAAGAAGACGAGGAGGAAGGGGAAGAAGAAGAAGAGTGTCACATCCCAAAATTTTGGAACATGACTGGCATAGGTAGACACTTGGTGGCATCCACCTACAAGCTTTACACTTACTTTCTCAATGCATACTACCTATTAAACTTTAAAAAGAATACTAGTTAAGTTTTTTTAAAAAATGCTTACTATTTTGATTCACTAACATAAAGGCTTTTAACATATTTCAGTAGAATTCCATCTATAAAGCTTATTTTTCAATGTCAAAACTTTTCATATAAATCTTATTTTTGACAAACATTACAATATATAAAAATCATAATGACTCAATGCAAGTATACATGAAATTATTTATTACTAACTATTTCTCTAAATACTATGTCATACCTCTTAACCAATGTGGTCTTTGAGACATTGAGCAATCTGTAACCTAAAGCATTTTTATTTAGAGAAAATATAATGAGTTTTAATGAAATCCAATAAGTAAATCACTTACTTTGTAGACAATCTATTATAATTAGCGATTACACCATCATCATAATCACCGATATAAAATCTTATTAAAGCACAATAATAGATAAGCAAATCAAAACCAATTTACAATTAAACAATTCATCTAATCAAACTACCATTAATGAACAATAAATGCAACATAATATTTAGGCTTCTAAGTCTGAACTTGTCTCTTATTTCTACCAAATGTGCTTTACTTTACTTAACTGTTCAACTATCGAGGTGGGAAAACTAATCATGACCTTATGCTATGAAAGCTTACCTAAATTAGGTACAAGTACCAAAAGAATCTTATCTTAACTCATAGGTCAATGTGATAAGTTAACAATTGAATACCTATAAGAGAGTGAGTTATACCAATTGTATCCAAATGCCATTTTAACAATCAAACTATTCATATAAGCTAAACTTCATTAATAATTAGACCATTTTCTCATTACCAATTTCCTTCTCCAAGTTTTTACATTGTTACCTTTGCTCATTTTTACTTCTGATCAAGGGGACTATTTCACATTCACATTCCTTATCATACATTTTTTTAATGCCAATCTCAATGTTCCAAAGACTACTACTACCAATAGTTTAACTAGGATTCTTCTAATGCATAATCTACTCATGATCTTTTATTCACGAACAAACTATCAGTTTGGGCAATATACTCATTAGTGGATTGAAATTGTGATATAAAGAAACTCTCATTTTGGTAAATTCAATCAACATCAATTTAAAACTTAAGGTAGGTACTGTTAGCCTTGTTATCATGTCTTCTTCAGTTTTGATGTTGAAAAATAATTTTAATTGATGTCACGATATAACGATATGCTTTTAAGTGTTTGTTCATTTTGTAGACTTAAAGTTGATCAAGTGGCATTCAAGATATCAAGATATCCAACATTAGTCTTAGTACTTTTTGTTTTTACTAGAATCGTTTGTAAGTGTGTTCTAATCAAATTTTATCCAAATAAGTTTCTAAAAATACTTAAATTGAGGTAGAATTTAATCAAGTGAAATGAACCTAAAATCAAATATTTTCTAACTATGTTTTCAATGCATTTTCACAAGTTGAATTTTTTATAAAAATTATTTTTTACTTTGTGAATCAATTCATGAATTGATTCACATAAGAAATCTTATGGAATGTACTTGAATTGATTTACAAATTGATTCATGAATGAATGAATTAAAAAATGCTTTTACTAAAAGTTAGAAAATATTCTAAATCGATTAGGTAATCAATTTATAACCTTTTTACACTATAGGCTAAATCGATTTAGCATCAATTTGGTGATGAAGTTCTTGATGATCTTCATATGTGAATTGATTTACAAATTAATTCATTAGTTGGTAACCATTCTAAATCAATTCACAAATTGATTCAAGGTCAAAAAATTAGTTATTTTTCAAAAGTCGATCATCACAACTATAAATAGCTAAACCTTCATTTCAACAAAATAGTTTTTTAGAAAATCTTCTCATATTTTAAGAGCAAAAATAGAAAGAAAAATTGAGTTTCAACGAATCTGATTGTGCCTTTTCAAATAGCATTTGATTAAGGATCTTGGATCAAATTTATGAAGAACATAACTAGTTAATAAAGATTTTCATCTCAATTATTGGTATTGTATACCTAACTTTTCATTCTTGGTTTAATTTTGTCATTTCTAGGTTGATAGAAGTCAAAGATACAAAGGAAGAGTTTGGTCTTCCCTTGCATCTTCTTTAGTTGTAAGGTACAGTTAGTTAAAGTTATAAAGTCAATTGTATCTGCAAGTTAGCAATAGCCACAATCAAAATCTTGTGTAAGAATTAGTGTTCAGGAGCCCAGTTAATTCCTATATTTTTGGTAATAAAAAGTGACTATCTAGTTGAGGATTGTCTAGTAGATATAGACTTTAATTATGGTTTCAATTAAAGTTAAACCACTTTAAAAATTGGTGCTCTTGATTATTTCTTTGCTGCATTCTATTCTGCTACACTATAATTCATTCTGCTGCAATTCTGATATCACTACAATTTTGTTCTTACTGTATTTTTATATTACTGTAATTTTTTTTAATTACTAAATTAGTTCAAATTGATCAATCGGTTAATAAATTCTAAACTACATTAGTGACTTTAATACACTCTTGATTATTCAATAGTGTCTCTTTCATAAGCATTGTAAACTAGAATCCAATCTGAATTCAAAAGAGTATTTTATATGTGTTACATTTGTAAAAAGGGAAAAATCTTTATATTTTCAATACCTATAGTTGGTATCATAGCTTTGGCTTTTGATACTCTTTTATTTTTAAAAAGATTATGGATTCCAGTTCTACATTGTTGCCTAAATGTCCTCCTTTGAACAAGCCCCCAGGTTTTAATGGACATCACTATACCTATTGAAAATAGAAAATTAGAGACTTTATTAAAGCCACTGATATAGACATATGAAAAATTGTAGAGGATGGATATGATCCATCACAAACCTTGAGTAATGGAGTTGTAAAACCTAAACCTAAGTCTTTATGGATTGAGAAGGAAAAGAAGAAACACCTCCTTGCCTCCAAAGTGAAATAGATTATTTCTAACTCACCTTCCCCTAATGTATATGAAAGGATTTTTAACTATCCCATTGATAAACATATTTGGGACACTTTAGAAGTAGCACATGTGAGCACAACTCAGGTTAAAGCATCTAAAGTGCATGTCTTAATCTCACAATATGAAATGTTTAAAATGAAAGAAGGAAAATCCATTAAGGATCTCATTTAAAGATTCACTACTATAACTAATCATTTGATGTTGCTTAGAAGAACCTTTGACAATGTAGATTTAGTGCATAAAATTTTGAGATCTCTAACTAAGGAATGGTAGCCAAAGGTGACAGCCAACAAGGAATCACTTAAGATAGAGATGCTAACCATTTAGGAGCTCTAGGAAACTTAAAAGAACAAGAACTAGAGTTGAAGAGATATAAGGAAAAATGGAGATGACAAAAAGAAAAGAACCTTGGCACTTAATGTAGCAAAATCATTTGAATTTGATGATGAAGAATCAGATAATGATGAAGATGCTGATGAAAAAGACCAAATGGCCTTGCTGAGCAAAAAGTTACAAAAACTAAGAGAAAAGAAAAACAAAGAAAAAAGGAAATTTGTACCACAAAGAAAGAATCAAAATAATAATGAACAAGAGAGTTCCTCATATACCTCTACTTGCTTTGAATGCAAGAATCTGGGTCACTTTAAACCAGATTGTCCTATATTCTTGAAGAAACAATTGGAGATTAAGAAAAAGAAGAGAAAGGTAACCTTTAAGAAAGGCAACCTGGTAATTTGGGATGATGAGCAAGTTAATTCTACAGAAGAAGAAGAAGAAGAAGAAGAAGAAGAA
>JANHAO010010953.1:0-17345 GCA_026873985.1 Saraca asoca | reverse complement strand
ATTGTTTTGTATTATGTCATCATACAGGTTTGATGGGCATGTAGCCCTTGATGTTTGTTGTGTAGGCCATGTGGCCAGGTGTCCAGAAAATAGAGGAAACTCTACTGAATTTTTGGTAGAGATAATAATTTATATTGGTTAGTTAATAGATTGTTGTGTATTGATGTGTTATGTTATTGTTGTATGGTGAGGCTTATAGGGGGTTTCCTGAAGGAAAGGGATTCCTGATGGTGACCTTCTATGCCGGTCACGTGCCCAGGATTGGGACGTGACATTTAAGTATTAGGTGTGTGCCTTTTTGTGTGCTTTGGCTGCAAACTTGCAGTTCTGATTGAAGATGGTTCTGGATGTCTTATTTAATTAGTTTGGCTTGATTTGGAACACTGTTTGGCAAATTTTGGTGTTTCATGTGATTTGAAGTATTATTTGGTGACTTGTGATTTTTTATGTTTCATGTGATTTGAAACACTGTTTGGTGAATTTTGGTGCCTTCATGTGATTTGAAGGATTATTTGATGAATTTTGGTGTTTACATGTGATTTGGAGCATTGTTTGGTGAATTTTGGTACCTTTATGTGATTTGAAGGACTGTTTGGTAAATTCTAATGCCTTCATGTGATTTGAAGCACTACTTGGTGAATTTGGTGTCTTCATGAGATTTGGAGTACTGTTTGGTATGACTTGTGTTTGCACAGGTCTAATTTGGTGAGGTTATCCTCAATATTAAGTGGTTTGGACCACTACTTTGATTGCGTGACTTACTTTAATGTCTTGAAATCAGCTTCAATGAATATAACTTGTGAGTAACATGGTTTGTGGTAGCATTGGTGGTTTTGGCATAATTTCAACTATAGGTGTTGGTGATTTTGAGGATCAGCTAGAAAGTTCAAGGAGCAGCTCAGGGAAAGCTAGCAGAAGACTTCTAGAAGCTGTCATTTGTGCCTTGTGCCGAGGAGAACAACTAGAAGAAGGTCGAGAAAACAACCACAGGTAGTTGGCTGAAAACTTCTAGGAGTTGTATCTACCAAGACTTTGGCATTATTTTTTGGGGTTTGTTAGTGATTGGTTCAGGGAGAGTTGTTCGCATGCTATGATTGTTGCAAGTCGTTCATGCAGTTTGAAGTTTTTCAAGCTTTCTTTATAGTTATTTTTATTATATTTTATTTTTAAAGGTTCAAAATTAATGTAATAAGCTTAACCTTTGGAAGCTTTAGCTTAAGGGGGAGTGCTAGTGAATGGGTTAGTTAAAATGATAAGCCTAAGCCTATGTAGAATAAATGATAAGTCTAGATCTATTAGAGTCCTATTAGAACTCTACCTCTTGTACATATCTTTATTATAAATACACATGCTTGGCTCATTGTAAAGCGCAGTTTCATAATAATATCTTCTCTATCTCTCTCTATTTTTTTCCCAACACAAAATCCTAATTATTTTCTTAACAAATGTCATTTTCCTTTTTCCATTTAAGGACTAGAAATAATACTAACTACATAAAGGTATCATTATTCACAAACTCTTCAAAAAGTAATCTCAACCATTAAATTCTAAACATGCTAACTTATATTGGAGTCTTTAGAACTATTTAATAACTTAATATGGAAGTGTGAAAAGGCATGCGGGTAGAAAATTAGAGAATTTGTATCTTCTTCTTTTATTTTTATTTTTATGTTACATTTGGATTTGATAGAATACAATGAAATAGGGATGAAAGTAGGAATGTGAATGAAATAATAAATTCTATAATTATATTTAGTATGATTAAGAATGAGATTGGTATTCCATGATTACTAGAGTAAAAAATTATGGAAATAGAATGAAAAAAATAATTACAATAATACTCTTATAACAAAAAAAAAATAAAATATTTATATAAAAACAGTGAAGAATGTATAAAGCTTAAAAAATTTTTGACATTTGTTAATAATATGACACTGATTTGTTCTTCAAGGATGCTAACAATATTTTCATATTTTTGACGTATATCAATAAGAAGTCGTTTGATTCACATGCGAAGTAAGTTCCTGTGAGAAATTGAATTTTTTAGGAAATAAATTCCTTTACGAGCTTTTGGGAAAGTGCTTAAAGTTGTTTGATTGACAATAAAGATAGATAAATAACTTGTCGCATTTTGTGAAAAGTAGAACTTTTCGCGAAGTTATACTTTTTTCATTTTACCAATTAGTGGTCAGCCAAACAACATACTCATCTATTACTTCTTAGGAAGTTGTACCTCCCACATAGTTTTCTATCAATGGAACTACCTCTAAATTCTAATTCATTGATTTTTATCTTATATTAAATAATTTTATATAAAAATAATATTTATTTTACAAATAATATAAATTATCTTATTTTAAATTCTATTAGTAAAAATATAATAATCAAAATATTTTTATAGTAAAAATATTAAAAATATCACATTATTTTATTATTTATTAATATAAAGATAATTTTAAAATATATAAAAAATATAAAGGATAAGAGTATAATCAATTTATAAATAATGAAATAACTCATTTTATTACTTTAATAATAGAATAAAGATTTCATTACTTCATGTAATAATTATTCTCTTCCTATAATATCTATCAAACAAATTTTATATTCATTTTTATTTTATTTTATTTCATTTAATCAAACATCACATTAATCATGTTTATCACGCAAGAGAGAGATAGCAAAATCCAAAATCCATTCTTATTTTTAATAATCAATTGTGAATTTCTTTTCTATTGAAAAGGAAATAACCAAATCCAAAACTTGTGTGTTGAAGAAGACCGATACCATATAATCGAAAGCATCATTTAATCGAGACAAAGCCGCGGTTAGAAGTCAACGTATATAGATGTTGAATGGCCGTTGGATTTGACGCCGTTTGATTTGATGATTGCCACATACAGATGCAAATACAGCTGAGGATGAGTAGTAATAATAAAAGCTCTACATTTATTGTGCCACCAAGATATGTGTGTACTCGTTTCGGCACAAAGCTGGTTCTGTCTGTTCAACTGCCTCTGCCGTTTGACATTATTACTCATTAATACCAAAATTCAATAAAATATTTAAAAAATAAATAAAAATAAAACCAGAAACCAGTTGATTGAGTAACTGATGCAAATCTGCAGAAAAATGGTATGTTACAGTAAGCTCAATGATATATAATCATTGTTTTGTAATTCTGTATCTCTGAAATATAAAATATCCATGGAGCTGCTATTTTCTCCAAGCAATCTTGAGAAGTGAGTGAAAGAAATATATAATTGTTTGAGGATTTTGGGATCGGTTTGCATATAAGCCAGCTTCAGAATCCAACCCAGACTCTCATTATTCCACTCTTGAAAAAATGATTAAAAAAAGGGCAGATTCAGCACATGTATATAAAGAAACATGGGCAATATATACAGGACTCTATCTCGTTGCTGAGAAAATTTATATTAATATGTATTTTTATAAGTTTTATAAAAAAAATTATATGTTTTGATAATTTTATCATTAGAAATTATAATTTTTATAAAGAAATGAAAAAATTTTAGGATTTTTTTTGTAATTTTTGTATATTTATTTCACACAAATTTTATATATTTACAATTTTTTATAAAATAAATTATAATAGTTTCTATAAAAGTTACAATTTTTATATCTTTTCCATTAAACTTTCATGAAGATTCATGTGATTCTTTAGCAAAGCAGGACCATGAAGTTGTTTGGTTCGTAAACTTTCATAAAGATTCATATGATTTTTTAGCAAAGCAGGATCGTGAAGTTGTTTGGTTCATAAAAAAGTTTTAAAGAAATTATAACTTCTCAAAAATTAAAAATTATTTAAGTTGTTTAATTGATCGTTTAACTCAAAAAATTATGAAACTTCTACTTCTAAGAAACTACGAGAAGTTGTTTATCCAATTTCCTTAATTAAGTTATACTTTATGTATTTCTAATGAAATAAAAATATAAAATTATCCTTATAAAATTTAAATAACAACAATACTACTCTTTTAAAATCTTATCCAATGATGCATATTTTTTTAAAATATTTTAATTATTTTAATAATATTTCTTAAAAATTTTATAATTAAACTAAACATCATATAGAAACTTACTTTCGAGAAAATTATATTTCTTTAGTGCTAACCAAATAATGTTCAACAGTTATCAGAAAATTTATATAGAAACTTACTTGTTTGTATATTTCTCTAAGACATGTTAGTTATTTTGATGATATTTTTTAAAAAATTTACAGTTGAATTAAACACATATAAAAATTTTCTTTTCAAAAAATTTTACTTGTTCAGTGTTAATTAAATAATTTTCAATACTTATCAAAAAGTTTACATAAAAATTTATTTATTAAGAAATTCAACTTTTGAATTTACTTTTTATATGAATTGAACAATTTTTCAAGTGTGCATATATATATATATATATATATTTAAAGTGATGGATAATGTAGAATAAAGAAGGGGAGAGGGAGAGAACAAGAGTAATTAATAACTTTGTGGGGAGTCCATTTATTTGCTAGTTAGATACACGCAAATCTGACATGAATGTTGAGTCAAATTGCAAATTTGATTGACAAATCAAACTTAATCTAAATGACAGCACATGATAATTGATTTGCACATGCAACTGCTCTCTGTGCATGAATCACGACGAACCTAAAAAAATTATTGCAGGTTGACAATCATCCATCTAAGACAAAGTATGAAGTGCAAGTCCCACAACACCTATCTGCTTTATTTGGAATATATATATATATATATTTTAAATTCAATTCAATTTATTTAAATAGAAATAATTTGAATCTAATTTATAGATAGGTTTGATTTTTTGAAATCAGATATCGATTTGAATTAAATTATAAATAAAATTCACTTATTTGAAATATATTAGTAATACATAATTAAATTTAGTTGAGATGTATATTTTAATGATATAAAGAAATAATATGACATCAAGGTCCAACTGTTAAAGGTATTCAAAAATCATGTATTTTATGTCAATTGTAATGATACCAGCTAGAATTCTATTAAATATAGTTTTATTCAAAATCTAATCTCTCTAGTTTGGAACTAAAGAAAATTTAGAATTTAAGTAATTTAAAATTGAATTTATAAATAATTTTATATACGAATCTTACCCTAAATAAATCAAATTCTATTATATTTCTAAACAAGAGGAAAAGGTTTTACAGGAATATGATTCGCATATAAATTGAATTCTTAATTGTTTAAATTCAAGGGTAAATTCCATTAGGTCCCCTCAATTATTTATAATACATACATAACCCCTTATATTATTGAAATGTATAAAAGATCTATCTTAAACTTCATAAATCATGGATTCAACCTCCTTTATTACTTCCTTGTTCAATAAATCTAATGGAATAAACTATATGTTTATCATAGAACTAATTACCACCGCAAAATATAGCTTCATATATGAAATCAAACATTCACAAATATTGAAATTCCAACATGATGTACTTTTATCTCTAGAATTCAGCATTTATAAAGATTTTAATTCTAACCCTACAAACTAAAAATTTCAATCAACATCAATTTTTTTTTTTTCATTGCAATCTACTCCTTTACAGATAGAGGTCAATTGTAAAGTATTAATTGATCACATAATAAATATATGTGACTTATTTCATTAGATTTTAGTACTAACAAAAAGGATTATATATTTACGATTTCTTATGTTTAAAAAAGATTATTTACATGTTATTCATAATTCAAAGCGGTGCATTGATAATTGAAGAGATTTCATGTGATTTACATAAAACTCAAATAACCATTTAGCATAATTTGATTTGTGAATAAAATGAATTTCCAAACATGAAACAACTAAGTAGCTCCTCTGCAGAGCCTTTAAAACACTGATCCACTTCCAATGCATTAGACCTCTACTTCTTCAAAACTATAGAAGATAGCTAGTCCTCGTGCTTAGAGATTATTAATGTTTTACACTTGGTCTAGAGACTCTTCATTTCAATGAAAAAACATCAAAAGTAATTAATGTACAATATTTCAGTAGTGGTCCAAAAATGCCATCATTTTTGCCTGCTCACTTCATGACATTTTGGTGGGAAAGTAAGCAGATAGAATCAAAAGTTAAAAAAATATCTTCTTTTTATTTTCACATGTAAGGATAAGATCTTTTAAGGAAGTTGTTCAATTTTATAAGTACTTACTTTAGGATAATATTAAAAGTAATTAATCCATTAAACTCAAACATGTAAGAATTCATGATTAAATCTAAGATATCAATAAAGATAAATTTTTAATAAATATTAATGTCACTTGAATCAAATGCTCTTAATTATAAACACTCATTTAATTTATAGCAATCCAGGAAGTATCAGCTACAATCTTGTAAAGAACATAATTTTTATATGCATAAAAAAGACTTTGGGAAAACAAAATGATCAAGTTTGTTCTTTGTACAAAAATGTCACAGCATGAACATAAATACTCATTAGATCTATGATGTGTTACAATTTATAGCTAATTCGTGACTGAATGTAGCTTTTTAATCATAGTTTTGCTTAGTAAGACTAAGAACAATGCTATATGTCCAGATACAGCTAGCTCAATCATATTTCTTCTCTGATACAAATGTCAAATTTAAATGTTAAAAGGGCTAATACATAACAAACAATATCGTAACATTCTTATTTTGGAATTAAATATGACCCTTGTTGTCGGGACATATAGCATTTCTCATGTCGGCCAAATTATCTCATCAGATTTGATATTCCATAAAAATTTAAATTTAAAATTGCAATCCTAGATTCTAATTGTGAGAATATTGGTTTTAATGCTATTTATCTTGTTGATAATAGTACAATTTCAATTTAATGAGCTATAACTTGTCCCGTATTCTTTGACATGAAGGGAGAGAGTGAAACACTTGTTAAATTGTTGACCACCCGGAGAAGCACGGCTAAGTATGGTTCCCTCTATATTCTGAAGGATTTAACCCCGTTTACTCGAGAAATTTTATATTACAGACAACGGAATAAAAAAATATATATTTTATTAAGTATTTAATTTAAGTGTAGTAAAATTTGTTATCTTACTTGAACTTAATAAATTTTTTTCATTTCAAACTCTTCCCTCATCTAAGATATAAGATTATGTTGGCCTCTAGAATAAAAAAACAATATCCTTTATCTCTCTCATTCTCTTATCTTGTGAAACTCTCACCATCACCTAACATTTTTTATCATCGTCTACTATCACTACTGTCATTGACTATCACTCACAATCACCTTATGTACCAATTACTACCCACCAACACTACTAATCACCATCTACTACTATCTTTCACTATTAACATTACTTACCATTAATCACTACCTACTACCATTAATCACCACCAATCATCAAATTTTGTCATTAACCACCGCTTATCAACACTATCGTTACTAACCATTACTCACCATCACCTTTCGCTGTTAATCATTACTACCACCACTATCGGCCGCTGACTATCGCTCATCACCACCTTTTGTTAATAGTCATCATTCATAGGCGGACCTACATTAGGCTGAGTGGGGGCTAAAGTCCCCACCCAATTTTTTTTTAAAAAAAAAAAAAGAAATGTGATAGAGAGATTAAATTGAAAATTCGATGGAGACTAAATTGAAAATTCGATAGAAAAGTTGAGCTCTTGTGTAAGGTTGTCTAAACTTTAGGGGGCAAATTGTAAATTCTCCATTTTCTCCATAAGCTTCCCCACAAAGCACGAACCACCACCGGCCTCCAACCCCTACTGATGGTAAATCCTACGTCCGCCACTGCCACCATTTACCATAACATTCTATTATTTACCACTACTAACCATCATTCATTATTATGTATTGTTATTGATTACTGTTCATTACTACCTATTGCTGTTAATCACCATTTACCATTACTTCTTGTTGTTGATCACCACTCACCACTACCCATCATTAACCATTATACACTACTACCTACTGTGGTTACCACTATTCATTATTGTTAACCACTACCTAACCAAATAATAAGAAAGGAAATCATAGATCGTAAGATTGCATTCTCTTAGTAAACCAAACAAATTAAAATATAACCGTTACCATTACCTATACTCTTCTTTATTTATTTCCATTCCCTTTTCATTTTTATAGGTTGAACCAAATACCCCTAAAGATATGAATTTAGGAGAGGGATAAATGCAAATATCTTTTTTGTATTGAAGTGATGGATCCCAATTAAAAAAATTATGAACCCTAAAATAAAATATTATGTCCTTTTGAAATTGACAAAATAGAAAATTGAAAGAATGTAGATGCTCTTGAAGTTCTCACATGATTTAAGAGAAAAGGATAGGGTAGGCAGCTTTCCTTCCCAACAAGCAAAGAGTGAATGTTGTATGCTGTTTCATTGAACCAAGATTTATTGGCCACTAATCGAGAATCTAGCACCAAGAAGATTTCTATAATAAATTTGAGGCTTCTGCAAACAGTAAATCCTCAAAGCCACACATCATAAAGATCTAATTATCCATTTTCCACTAAGAAATTCACTTGGAGAAGACAATAACAGATGAAATTTGCAAGGCATTATTGTACATTTTTCACCAAGAAATTTACTTGGAGAAGACAAGACCAAATGAAATTTGCAAGGAATTATTGGTTGTTGAAGGAACAATGATTTGACACGGCAAGTCAACGAAAAAATTCCAAGTCCTATCCTACCGTAACACTGACAAAAATTTTGATACAGATATCAATGCCTTCTATATTTTTGACTTCTTTTTCAACTAAGATTCAGAATGTATTTTCTAATTTGCAAAGGCAGTAGTAGTATTCACTGTCTTGTTGCAACAGTAAGATTAGAAAATTACCTCATATCAATAATCCATTTCTTGAGAATATTTGTTCATATGTTGAATTTTGATAATGAGATCACTGCACTGAAGAAACATTTGGTTAAGCTGGTCAAACCATTAATATAAATAAGCAATCTTTCCATTCTTTCAACATTCAACATCATTTTACACCGGAATCAACAGTTTGCAATTCTGCATAGATATGCAAACAAATCTTGTATGTATTCTTTGATACCTATATTGATAATCTTAAGGTGATATAAATACACCAGGCCATCGAATAATTTTTAATACATTCGGAACACTGATACAAACCCTTAAAAACAAAATTGAATGCAGAACCAGTATATGTCATAACCATCAAGAATCATGTTGAAGAAACTATATTATCTGACTAACTACAGCAGCTAGCTTGGAATACAAGAAAACTATTTAGGGGGGACTAACTTGGAACAAACCAAGATCCCCTGTGTGTGGCACTGGCAGTAAAACAAGTGCCTTTGAATGTCTTACTCTTTAAATGCTCACAAGTGTCACAAATCCATGGACACAGAGCAAAAATCCAGCAAGTAGCCAGCAGAAATTGACACCTCCCAAAAGAAGAAATGGCTTTTTCAATAAAATGATTTGTTTGACCTAATCGTATTTTGATGGACTGGAGTATTCAGTTCCGTTGTCTAATGATGTTATATTAGATGAAGCACTGGACGACATATGACTACCAGCATCGTGGTTACTTCTTGATGGGGTTCTCTGCGGATTATTAGTTGCAGGGTTCTGTCCCTCCTCTGCCAGTTTTCTAATAAGGTTCATGACAGTTGGAAGAAACTTGGTAGACAAGGATAAAATTCCTGGAAGCTGCAAAACAGAAATAAGGCTATTAAACATTTGAAACAGAGGATGAACAGTTGACATGACCTAGTATGAATCCTTGAAGATCACACAAGCCACTTAAATCCAAGATAGAAAACTGAAGGCGTCCATTATAGTGAGATGCCCAGATACTTAGCCAACCCCCCTCCCCTCTCTCTCTCTCTATCTTTTTCTTCTGAAATTAGAATAAAGAAAAATCCCATAACTGGATCTTTTCCCACTTAAAACAATACACACCACACACACAACATCAATTATGAAGGACTTAAACAACTTATAATGATACTCACGGCTCCATTTCTGAATTCGCCCGAGATGTCCAGCTGCACCCATAGGGCTTTTACTAGAAGAAAACCAACAAAGATGACACCCAAATACAAGGGGTTTCTGCCAAAAAATAGCAACATGATTAGGCAACTAGTTGGAAAATAATAAAGAATATCTTAGTGTGTGTGCTCTAAAAAAAAATTGTCTTGACAAAGCACATCTGCGAGTTGATGTATAAATTCAAAAAGATAAAATATTCTGAGAGGACAACTATATATAATAAACAAAAGTGACTGATCTTTACCGCAAATATTGTCTCATTTTCCTTGTTCAACAAAAAAAAAATATTTATTTATATATATATTCAACTTAGATTTTTTCAAGACAGAGAGGGAAAGTAAAGAGCAGGTGAAAACAGTTGACATGCACCTCAAAAGTGTCATAAATTCATTAAATCCTAAAACAATCAAAGCAACAATTGCCCATGGAGGAGGCAACCAGTTGTTATTACGCTTGCTAGCTTCCTGCAAGTTCAAAATAAAATATCATCAAAAACTAAATATTAATAATTTTTTTTTAAATAGGAGAGAAGTTCAAATTTCTATATTATATAACAACCATGGTGTTGATCAAAGAACTTGTATCCAGTAATTAGCAAATTATTATGTATATATTAGACATGTAACCTACACAAGACACAAAGGAACAGCACTTTTGGCCGGACCAACAATTGCACTAATGCATGCAGCTTGTGAAGTGAAAACAATGAAAGCATAGCCTATATCTTTCTCCACCTATAACCCATTATGCTTGCTATATAAGGCGGAAATTTGTGTCAATCAAATGCATCCTTAGATTCACAGTCAATCCAAGATTGATTTAAAACTAAACACAAAAAGAAAAATGCTAAAAAATTGAGTACAAGTATGCATTAATAGCTGACACTACGGCTTAGGATTTCAAGATCACACGTCTAGCAATAACCAGATAGCTCAAGTGGTCAATCTGCAGAACTAAGTGACTAATTCGGTACTTGCCTCAACACCTGAAGGGATGCGGACAAGTCTAAACAGTCTCATATCATTGACTATGACAAACTATATGGAAAAAGGATAGGAAAGAGAGTAGCATTAAGACTTCTAAGAATCAGTAGCTCGAGCTGTAAAGGCTAAAGAGGGCTTCAGTGAAAGTATAAAGTAGATAGCACTAAAACTAATTTGCATATTCAGATTATCTTATAATTTTTTTGATAATAGATTTTACTAAACACAGGAATATTAAAATAATAAAAAATGTAAGACACCCTGCCTGTGCAGAAATGGCCTGAGAGACGCTGTACTCTGTCTCAGTCTTGAATTGCCTCCATAAAGATTTGCACTGGACAGGTGTGATCAATGTTTTAGAGGATGGAATCTGCACAGATGATTTTGTCACAATAACTGATCAGTATCAATGAAAGAGGTTCTCCAACCATAAGAACATGCAAGAAGCTGAGAAACAAAAAGTAGATTGTGTGGACTGCAGACTTAAATATATACAAACCAATCGAAGAAGTAGGTTATCAGAAAGAACTCAGACAAGAAATGCACCTGTTCCCAAGTGCTTGAAGCCAGTGGATCAACCACTGTAATGCTCTTATCTTTAACAGAACTGCTTGTTGAATCCAACAGTGCAACTGTTAATGTTTTCTCAACATTATCAGCATCATCATCATCCAAACGTAGTGCAGCCATTACAGACAGCAACTTCAAGGACTGCAAATTGTTAAATTTGGTTAACTAGATATCAAGAAATGAGAAGCAAACAGAAGTAAACAAGAATGATATACTAATCATGTCATACAGCAGAACGGGCAGTCTTGGTAATGGCTCGAATATCTTCCTTTCCCGTCCAAATACGAGGCATTGAATCAGAATCATGGCTAAATAATGTTGTGAACCTGTTCGCAATTATAAAATAAGTGCTTCTAAAGTGGAGAAAAATAACAAGTGAAATAAGATGTTGCAAAAATGTTCATACCTGTCCTTCATGCGTATCAGAACTCTTCCAGCTTCTTCCCTAGCCTTTGCTTCTACCACGCCCCTTGCGTAATCCTCTAAACTCAATATCATTTTCTGTCTGGTTTTTTCATCCATGTCAAACCCAGAAAGTGCATCAGAGAGCCCTGATACAGCTAATTTTGTCTCACGCTTCAGAAGGTTTCTTATTGTTGGCCAAGTCTCACTGTTAGCTCCATCCAAAAGTGCTTCAACAGGTCCAGACAAGGCTTCCTTCAGTTTTGCCTGCAAGTGTACAACCATCAGCATACTTCTTGAGACAAACTAACTGGCAGAACCAAGACATGACTAAATACCTGAGTCAGTGAAGTCACTAAACATGATAAGATTTAAATCACTTTTGACTTGCCATCAAAGATGGGCAAAATATTAATAACAATACATTGTCAATCTACCCCATTCCCCTTGATATGTGTATTACATAGCAAATATTTCTTAATTCTAATATATTGCGATACCCTGAAAATTCAAATCCAAGGGTATTTTGGCACAAATAGAGAAAAGAAGGTTGAGGTTAAGATATCCTCTTAAACGAAGTTGCCAAAAGGATAAGATTAAGCATAAAAGAAGGCATTTACATATGCAACGTAACCTGAAATCGTTTCACAATTAGCAAGCTTGAAAACAAGCTCTTAAGAATGATCAAACATTTTCTAGAGGATTACTTATCCTCTATTCTTGTATTCTTTTCCCTACTTAGAAAAGTTTCTATTTCTGTATAAGTAAAAAAAAAAAAGAACGATCAAGGCATGCATTATCAATGTTAGACACATACCTCATATGATGAAGTAAGTTCAGACAACTTAGCTTCACGCACAGAAGCAACATGTGCATCAATATCACGGTGTAACTTCTCCCTTACTTTTGATGTATCCCAGCCTGCTTGCTCAATAACAACATCTGCAAGGATGATATATCAGTCATATTATAACTCAGTTAAGTGAGTTACCATTTGTTCTTGCTACAACCATTATTACACCAACTTGAGCTGTTCTGACAGTAGATAATTGGAAACTAGAATTAACATGAATATTTAACTCCCCTCTCAACAGTAAATCAAGTAATGAGCACAATCCACTTGATGCTTTTATGTGTCTTCCAGGATCTTTTTCCTTTTTTCAATTCTTCGATTCAGGCCTTTGACATTAGTTCATTGTTATGTAACAAAATAGGACAAACAAATTTCCAATTACCTGCACTCGCTACATCAAAATGATCCATAGAAGATCCAATGCAATTATTAGCAGCAGCAGAGAACCCCTCCCCACCATTCAAAGCCTTGTCAAATGCTTCCTTGAACTTATCCAAAGTTCCAGACCTTATGTGTCCCAGTGCAGATTGGAACGATGGTTGTACAAGCTAAAATACAGAAGACATTGGGGAAAACATAGTCATGTAATAAATCTCATTATTTTTCAAATCTACAGTAGCATTTCAGAAATCTTCAAAAATCAGTCTTGCCCCAATAATTACCAAAATTTGCTTTTCTTTCAACAATTAATTCAATTACAGAAAAAGGAGAAGGTTGGAACAGCTATGGTTGCACTAGGATCAAGTTAAGGGAAATTACTTGCAACAACTTTTCTTGAAGCTGCTTTTGTTTTGCAGTTCTGACACCTTCATCGAAATAAGTGGCTTCCATTTCATACCTATTACAAGGAAATATAACAGCTCAATATGCATGAATCAGATCAGCTCTATCTCATATTTTCATATAACACTTCCTCCGCATGCAACATAAATACAGAAAAATAAATAGCTGAACACGCCATTACTTTAAATTCTGTCCATGCAATGAATCCCATCCATATTCTACCACCTTAAGGCTTCAACTTTCAAACTCAAATGCGTTGAAGCACTATACTCCTCATGCCTATGGCATCTAATTAACTTAGAAAATTTTGTTTGCAGAATTCTAGATATGCAATATCTTGCTCATTATGGTCCTACCAAATGATAACAGTGCTAGCAGAAAGCTGATGTAGAAAAAAAAAATTTAATTGATGTTCAGCTGAGCCATTGACAATATAGATGTGGACTATACTCACTCTGACAGACATGCTTCAAGCATTGAACTGAGCTTTTTGCCAAATCCAGGAACTGGACTGGATTGCACAGCCTCTTCCAACTGACACCAGTCCTGAGTGTAAAGCAATTTTTGTAGTGTTAATATACAGGACTCTTCAATTGTCCATGATAAGTCTATAACAAAAGAATTTTTCATACCTCATTTGCAACAAAAGCAGCATAGTTCTCGTTGGCAATTTCTTCGCATCGTACGGTAGCAACCATGACCTGCAAGTGGGAAATCATGGATTGTTACAAGACCAACGTACATGGAAAACAGAAGCAGTAGCATAGCATTCAATAGTCACCTTATGAGCAGGAAGGTCCAAGTCCTTGTTCTCCTTAATGACTCTCCAGATTTGCTGAGCACTAAATGAAAAGCCTGAAGCAGGAACTACTCCACGCCGATCCCCTGCAAGCCCACCAGGAGCAATAGAATGGAAGAATCGTTGCCTCAGGCTGGCAACCTACATTAAAAATGAGTAAGAAAAAAGAGTTATACAGATTAGAGGATAAGTCACAAGTGGCTAACCCTCTGCCAATGTGAAGCCAAAATAAACAATTAAAAAAAAAAACAATATATCAATGTAGACAGAGACACATGGGTACAGTCATAGATGCAGACGGAGAGAGACGCACATCTTACTAAAGGGCATATTAATACCATAGCAAAGTAATCAGAAGGAATCCAGGGCACAATTCATACCTGCTCCTTAAATTGCTCTTCTTTTTCTTCATAACTAGAAAGAGCAACAACTTCAACCTGGCCATTCATCACAAAGCACACATAATTAATATCAGTTGTCAATAAAATTCAATACATGTAAAGAATATCTGTAAGTTTGCTGATGCCAACAGGAATCACAACTTACATTGAAGAATTCACTCAGAGGGGTTTCTTTGTGAGCTTGTGGCTTGGGAACAGAGTCCCATATCTATGGTGGAAAAATTAAAGAGATAAAGGTTAAGCAAGAAGTTTTGATACCAATTCAATAATATCATATGGAGATGAGAGCAGTGCTTAATTACCTTCTGAATGTCTTCTCGTAATACAGGTTCTAAATTTTCAAGTGGCGTCTACAGGAGGAAAGCTTAACCACATTAGTAAAGGCTAGAGACCCTCATGTCAAATAAAATTACATAAATGCAGCAAGATGAATAACAGAAATATTAAGATAATAACAATTAGAGCAGTTTGCATACACACCCTTGTTTTATCACGTATAACAAACATCAATGTTGTTTTTCGCGGACTAAACAATCTCATCATGACCTGAAAGTAAACAATAGCATGTGTTTAAATAAATGACACTTCTAAATATTCCAGATAGCTGTTTGCATTCAAAAGGTAAACAAAGGATACCTGGAAAACAGTTTTCAAAAGAGGCTTGTTTGCAGCTTGCTCACGGCCAATGTCATGACACCACCTGTACAAAAATTGCAGGGGGAAAGCATTGTTGCACAAAGGACATTAGAACAAGAAATCTGACTCGACAAGTTTCTAGATAGGCTTGAAAATTTCTAGAATTAGTCCCCATTAGAGACATCTAATATAAAATGGGAAAAAAGAACTCACATGTTTATAAGCACTATATCTGAAACAGCAAGAGCAAATAGAGCACTCTGTTTTTCAAATGCAGTATCATCCTGAAACAGACAAATGCTTTAGGCAACCATCCAAACACAGAACTATCCTTTTCTTATTTCTCTCGGTTTCACAAAGATTTTAATTATTAACAAAAGAAAAATATTTAAAAAGCATCACTTCACAATAAAAGAAAAAGGGAGAAGCAGATCTTCCCAAAAATCTCATGCAAGCAAGAACTCCAAAAATTATAATGAAAAATGTACTATGTTCCATACAAACTATAGAAATAGTAATATAGCATTTCTATTACATAACATGGAAACATTAATGGCAATTTGGCACTAGACTCTGTAACACAATCACAGTGATCAAATAAGTATAACCAAAAAAAGGCACCTCTCCACGTTCCCTTCCATCTGTACCCTCCAGATCCATCACAAGCGTACAAGGGTCTAGGCCAGCACATCTTGCCATCCAGATTCCTTTTGTTGTTTGAGACCTGAAAGGAAGCACATCCCATCAGGTTACCACCCAGCTAGTTGAGAAAAACATTGTCCAATATGTAGGAATTGCAAGTATATACCTTCCCTTAAAAGCATCCATCTCCCTAAAGTTGGTATGAAACAGATGATTCAATAGTGTGCTCTTACCTATCCAGAGAGCAGAAAACAACAATTTAAATAAATATAAGGAACCCACTACCAGGATTACTTACATAATGCTTTGATGATAAATTCACAGTTACAAAGGAAATAGACAAAATATTAAACAGAAGACAGGATAAAGAAAAGATAAAATCCTCACAAGAAGAATTAAAAAAGAACAAAGAAGACTGAACTTGATTAGTGTGTGTGTGAGTAGAAAACTAGAAATCACCCTTACAGATAAATAACAAATTCATATTTCTGTAAGTGATTTGGTTGTAACTACACAAAAGACAAACTTGGACTCAACCTTTCTGCCACGTAAAGACTGATAAATGCACATGTAAATGTTACAACATAGAGCTTGTGAAGGAAAGAAGGATCAGTAAGATTGTGGAGGCAAGAAAGCATACCACTACTTTGTGGACCCAAAATAGAAACAACGGCATATGAAAGCCCGCATTCACCCAATTTCACATCCTTCATGAACTTGTCAATTCCAGGAACATTAAATGTACCATCTCCATCAATTAGCTGAGTAGAACAAGATTCCTCACCTGTTGCTGGATGAGCAGAAATTAGACATTAGTTGAGGCGAGGGCCTTATGGCAAAATAATAATAATAAAACAAAAGAAGCAGAACTATAAACTTTTCAAGTATAAGACATATCAAAATCAACAAGCACACAAAAAAATTAAAAATCCTTCGGCCAATTATAAATCACATCCGGGATTTTACAAAAAAAAGTAAAGATCAAGGAGGTCTTTTTGTCCCCCCCCCCCCCCCCCCCAAAAAAAAAAAAAAAGTACAAAAGCGCGTTTTTGGGAGTGGTTGTTTGTTTTTTTTTTTTTTTTTTTTTTTTTTTTTTGGTTTTGTTTTTTTTTTTTTTTTTTTTTTTTTTTTTTTTTTTTTTTTCGGGGGGTTTTTTTTTTTAGTATTCCTTCCAAAGGGATTTTTTGTTTCCCGAAGGGGCGATCTCTCTCCCCTTT
>JANHAO010010952.1:0-17300 GCA_026873985.1 Saraca asoca | reverse complement strand
GGCAATCTTGTACATTTAATATTTGATGTAATAGATGTATAGTTTATTTAGTTCCATTTGTACCCCTCCATGCTTCTATAAATGGAGGGCTAGAACCTTTCTATAGGAAGTAGGGAAGTAATAGAATACTAGCAGAAACTCTGCCGATAACTATAGCCAAAACTCTATATAAACTCTTTCAGGTTAATAAAATATCTCCATGGACATAGGGTCCGGTGCCATCCAGATTTATCCGAACCATGTTAAACCTCTATGTGTTTCTTTCTTCTCCTCTTTCCTCTAGCTATTCAGCACCTTCCTATCGCTTCAACAACCAGGAAATAGCTTGGGTCCCAAAAGAACCCACTCCATTGGCTGGATTCAGGTGTAATCAAAATCCACCATCAAGAGTAAATTTTCAAATCAATTTATAATTTGATCTCAAGAGTATGGAATATGCAAAATACACAAATTAATTTGAACAAATATTGTTCAAATTTGAAATTTTCAAAATACATGTTTTTCGATTATTAGAAGATTGTTTTGTCAAAATTTGGCCTAATTATGGGATATTTATTCAAATTGATTCATAATTCTATACTAGAACAATTAGACAAAAAAAGCCCTTTATCAATCTCTAAAAATTTGAACACAAGTAGCATCAATTTAAAGAATTTTCCAATTAGGTAACCTAAGGGAGGTTGAGTACTTTTCCAATTAAAATTGCACTAATTTTTCTATAATTTTTGGAATTGATAAGTGGATTAGTTATAGATAAGTTTGGGGAAAAAAATCACACAAAAAATTATTCAAAACATAGCTAAATTGAGGGAATTGGAAACTGGGTCAATAACATATTGCACAGACCTGGAAAACTAGTAAATAAGTGAGAGAGATGGACTCTTACTTGAATTGTGCAAGGCCTACATGCACCATAAGTTGTGTGGCCCACATGACATTGTGGGTATTACCATTAGCAAAGGTGTTTGTACCACCAAGCTCTACTTTCTGAACTCTTTTTATTGGTAATTTTTATAGATTTTTTGGAAACAAAATTATTTAATATAATTTTTGTCCAATTTGTTTAAGTAATTATTTGATGTTAATTGGGTTTGAAAATTTTACTATGTGTTTGCCACATATTGAACTATTATCTATAATTTTTTTTCAAAAATTTTTGGAAATAAAAATATTTTATTTAATTATTATCCTATTTATTTGAGTATTAATTTCATGTTGTTTGAACATGAAAATTTTACTATATGATTCTTACATATTATAATATTGTATGTAATTTTTGTGGGCTAATTTGATGTCATTTGCATATTTGAATATTTTTTGTATTGTTGTGTATAATTTGTAAAATTATGTAAGAATCAACTTTGCTCATATTATGCCATAAAATTTTGTATAATTGTGTACTCACCTATCTTGGGACCAGTTGCAGAAAACTCTACAGAAATAAAATTTTGAAATTGTATCTAAAAGAAGGCTATGTTAATAATATATATGCCTTATCAATGTAATATTATTAACACAGTTTATTGGTGATAATGGGAATGTCAGGATTACTTGTTATATTCTTAAATTTTAAATACCACAACGGTGTTAGGTTTTAAGAATATAGCATTCAATCCTTATGTTATATTATGAAGCCTTAAATGCCTCATCTGTGTTAGGATTCATAATGTAATATTGTTTAGAATTACATAATTATTGAGGAAATATTATAACATGACTATGTTGAACGTGTAATTTTGGAAATTTATGATGAATTTCATAAATTGCTATTTCCTCAAATTTTCATTACCTATAAATAGATTACAGTGAAAATCATAAATAGGACCAATCATAAGGACTAGGCTAAGTAGTAGATATCTAGGCTGAATTAGTAATATCATATCTAGCAATCACCAAATTTGGTATTTAGTAGGGAGAGTCAAAGATAAATGATGACTTTACTACTGTGCAAAGGCTCTTCATGGAAAGTGAACATACTCTAATAAAAAATACTTGATGGTTGTGATATATACTAAGGATAAGACAACCATGAAAAGTACTACTAACTCTTTAAATGTCAAAGCATTTATAGACTCTGTAGCTAATATGTCCATAAAGTTCGATAAGGCCAAAAAGGATATTACCTCTCGTTGTTGGATAAAACTATTTAAGATGGTATTAGTAAAATTTATGAGCATATCATGGAACCAGTATACAAGTACAATCGCTTGAACAGCATAAAAGTGGACTTTGAGAATATTCATTTTGACTTAGTATGTGTTGATAATGGAATTTGGTTCACGCGAAGAGTCCCAAACTCCAGGCAATGAAGATGAATTGTTGGATCCAAGACTATCTTTTGAAGTGCAAAGAATTGAAAGGAAAGGAAGAAGACCCGAACAGGAAAGAGAGAAGCAATATTTTAACGTGGTTCAGCTAAATTCAGGCTGTACCAGACCCTATGTCCACAATGGAGCTTTTATTAATATGAAAGGAGATTTTTTATAGAGTTTCTGATTACCAATTTTTCGGCCTCCTCCCTCTTCTAACAATGCATTCCTATTTATAGAGGAAGGAGGAGTTACATATAATAATTATAAGCTACAGTTGTGTTACATCAAGAAATAAATGTGAAAGACAATAAAACTCAGGCAATTCGGCTGTTGTACGCTTCTTTCTATGGGGTGGGCCCTTCTTGTTGGTTGTAGACTAACATACATGCATCTGTCTCGTGATCTCACTTTGTCAAGCGAGATGTCTATTTTCCTGAGTAGAGATTCTCGACTCGGGGTCACTATTGCAGATCATTTAGTGAGCTAGGTGCTATTTCTATAGTGTAGTGAGCTCGAGCATGATGGTTAGCTACTTAGCGAGCTGGTCTTATGAAGACCTTGATATGTCACTAAATAGTGATGTGCGAGGTGGTTCTCATTGGGCATCTGATGGGTTCATGCTTGTCTTATTCTTCAAAGTTAATTTTCACCCACAACATAAGCCCCCAAACTCTCAATTCACTTTGCGGACTAGGAGTTGCAATTTTTTCGAGGCTTTGTTCATGGTCAAAGTCCTTGCCTACCTGATTTGTCATTTCAAGTTTCTTTTCTATCTTTTCATTCTGGTTTAAGCCACACTTTCTTCTATTCACAATATTCAGTCGTTGGTGTAGCACTACCATTTGCTTTGGGCCATCAGATTAAGATTATCTAGATGTCTTCTAGATTTTTTCGATGGACCAAGCTGATCTTTTTATACCCCGAGGGTCTTCTTTCATTTTCCTCAAAGGAGTTTCATGGAGGAGTTTGTTGAGCCCCTTGCGCTTTTGATATCTTGGCTTCCGGTGAAGCTGGTTAAGACATGGATGGCTTATTGTAGAGTGTTTGGAGGTATGGATAGCCTGTTGCACATGGCTTCACTATAAAATCCATCTTAGGGGCTCCTAGGGAGTCTTATGTGGATCTTGGATTATCTTCCCTAGCTCCTTCCATAAAATCCAGCATCGCCAATCAGGCTCTTGGTGCCTTTTTGAGTTACTCAGTGTCTAGTCCAGGAGGAACCACTGGCTGAGGATGGGAAGACTACAGGAGTGGAGTTGCTGGTCTTCCTGCTGGTGGGAGTTTTCCTCTCTGTAGCTGGCTCTCCACTTTCTTGCTGGAATGATAGTATTAGGCTTTCAAGCTTTTGCTTTGTTTCTGTATTTCTTCTTCTTTTGATGTAATCTTACCTCATTGAGGCTTTTTAGTGTATGAGCTCTTCTATGTAGCTTTTGAAAGTTGTATTGGATGCTTCGTGCACCACTATTTATATATACATGATGATTAATAAAATATTTTCTGACCAATCTACCATGCCTTTAACTTTTTATTGCTCTTTGTTGTCTAGCCTTCGGCTCATGATGAGCAATAGTCAGGTTACATGTGAGCTGGGCCTGATGAGAATCTGTGTGTGAGCTATGACTTTCTCATCTGCATGCTAGCTGTGGATACTTAATTGCATGAGAACTGTAACAAGTTTTAGTGTCCTTGTGATGTGGAGGGCTTGTTGCTAATTATTAGTTTTGTTAAGGTAGGCTTTGTGCCATTCTCGGTTATGCTTTTCATTGCAAGGTAGGCTCAGGGGCCATCTCACCCTTGGATGAGTTTTTGTTTTTGTTGTCGTGAGGTAGGCTCTTAGGCCATCCCACCCTCGGACGAGTTTTATTTTGTTTCGTCGTGAGGTAGGCTCTGCGCTGTCTCACCCTTGAACGTGAGGTAGGCTCAAAGGCCCTCTTACCCTTGAACATAAGGTAGGCTCTGGGCCATCTCACCCTCAGACAAGTTTTGTTTTGTTTCATTGCAAGGTAGGCTCTTAGGCCGTCTCACCCTCGGATGAGTTTTTTTTTTTTTGTAACTTGTTGCAAGCTAGGTAGCGTTTTGGCCAATAGACTATGAGTTCGATAGGTTCCACATGAAATGGTTCTTTTTTCAAATAGCATTCTGCTAGGCAATTCAAACAAAGGTTTCAAAATCATAGTCGATCTTATAGGATTAGAATATGGTTCTGATAGAGGGCTCCAGCTCTAGGTCAGCAATTCGTCGGGCTTGTTGAGCTCGTTGCTCTGGTGGCCTTACCACATAATCTTGTAACTAGCCTCGTCTAATGAGGTCTTCAATGGCATCTTTTAGTACCCGACATTCTGAGGTGGTATGTCCAACCTCATTGTGATAGGTGCAAAACCTGCCTGGGTCTCTGGACCTAGGGGAAGCTCTCATTGGTCTGGGCCTTCCAAAGTCTTCGTTGTGCCTTTCCACAGCAAAAACTTTGTCCTTTGTGTCTGATAGGATGCTGTAACTTTTGAACTAACCTTCAGGTTGCTAGGGCTTTACTTTCTTTGTGAGCTGAGTGGGGTCATGACTACGACTCTCATCATTCCTCTTTTTGCTTACAGTGGGACCACTAGCATCCGCTTTCTGCTTGGGTTCCTCCGGTCTAAAGATTTCTTCCCATCTTGCTTGTTTGGTAGCTCACTCATAGAATTCAGTGAGATCTCGAGCAGGGGACTTATAGAGGCTTCTGTATAGCTTTCCATCTTTATGAAGTCCTACTAAGATGGCTATTAAGATACTTTCCTCCAAAGGGTTTTCCACGGAGTTGGCTTCATGCCTGAATCTAGCTATATAGTCTTTCAGAGGTTCATTCTTGTGCTAAAAGATCATTACAAGATGGCAAAGGGGCGTGAGCTACCTCTTTAGCACTTGATATTGATCACCAAATTTCTTTTGGCATTCTTCCCAGCTGCCGATGCTACAAGCTGGGAGATTTCTGAACCATGCCCAAGATACTCCTCCTAATGTGGTCGAAAAGACATGGCATTTCACCAGAGGGTCGATTGTTTGAAGATCCATCTAGATGTTGAATGCATCTAGGTGGTCACTTGAGTCACTATTCCTATCATACAGCGGGATCGTAGGCACTTTAAGTTTCTGTGGGAAAGGCTACATTTCGATCTCCACAGAAAATGATGAGCTTTCCTCATTGCGAGGTTAATTACTTTGAGGCCGTGGGCATTCTTTTAGCTGTTTAAGCCTTTGGAGGAATTCCTCCATTATTAGGTCCCCGTATTTTGGGCTGAGGGGTAGAGCTTTCGACTCATTGCAAACCCCCCAATCATTAACTATCGCGATCTTCATGAGTTTCCTTCTGAGCTTTTTTACGGAACTGCCGAAGCTATGCCATGATTTCTTCTTGTCTTTGAGGACTTTGGGCTTGAGCCTATGTGAATGCTTTAATAGTTTCAGCCAACTCTCTTATCGTATTTTTGAGTGTCGGTTGGGGCTAGCTAGGTGTTTGCATTTCTTCAGTTCCAGGGATAGCGATAGAATGCTGGTAAGCCCCCATGATGGAAGCGTCCATTGGTTAAAGGATTGGAGCAATTGAACTTCAAGTAGTTCTTCTTCTCACCATCGTTGAGCTGCAATGAACATTTTAGAGAGCATATGGGTTCCCACAGACAGCGCCAAAATGTTAACATTGGAATTTGGTTCACGTGGAGAGTCCCAAACTCTAGCCAATGAAGATGAATTCTTAGACCCAAGACTATGTTCTGAAGTGCAAAGAATTGAAAGGAAAAGAAGAAGGCCTGAACAGGAAAGAGTGAAGCAGTGTTTTAATATGGTTCGGCTAAATTCGGGTGGTACCAAACCCTATTTATAGAGGAAGGAGGAGTTATAAAGGAAGGAGATTTTTTATAGAGTTTCTAATTACTAATTTTTCAGCCCCTCCCTCTTTTAACAATGCATTCCTATTTATAGAGGAAGGAGGAGTTACATATAATAATTACAAGCTACAGTTATATTACATCAAGAAATAAATGTGAAAGACAATAAAACTCCTGCAATCCGACTGTTACAGGCTACTTTCTATAGGGTGGGACCCTCTTATCGGTTGTAGACTAGGGTACGTGCATCTATCTTGTGATCTCGCTTTGTCGAGCGAGATGTCTATCTTCCTGAGCAGAGATTCTGGGCTCAAGGTCACTGTTGCAAATCGCTTAGCGAGCTCGGTGCTTTTTCTATAGTGTAGCAAGCTCAAGCAGGATGGTCAGTTGCTTAGCGAGCTAGTCTTATGAAGACCTCGATATGTCGCTACCTAGTGATGTGCGAGGTGGTTCTTGCTGGGCATCTTCAGTGAGCTGTGTAACTTAGCTTCTAATGGGTTCATGCTTGTCTCATTCTTCAAAGCCAATTTTCACCCATAACAGTATGTTTTAGAGTCTCTTTTAATTCAAGTTGATGTTCTTAAGACATCATATCACATTCAAGAAGATGAGTAGACTTTTAGTGAAATGACCTCTATAATTAGTCAAGCAGAAGATGACGTGAAGAATTGAAAGGTCTTTGTGCTCACTTTGTTTCACATGGATCGATTACTGAGCATGAAAATTAGTCACACCTAAAAGGAATCTAATTTTGGAAAACAAGAATGTTCATTTGAGTGTGCATCATAATGTTCTGCTAGCTATAATGAGATGTTCAATCAAACACTTGAAGGATAGATAAATGGACAATCATTTGCATTGCAAATCCATTAGAAGCATTAAGAAACAAAAGAAAGTCAAGTGATAAAAAAACTAATAGTCGAACTAGAAATGATGGAAAAGTGCAAGATGAGTATGTAGGAGTAGTTGCCATTTGAAAATTAGCGAGTTAATCAGTCAAACAAATACTATGGTTGGAAACAAAAGGGTGAAAATTAATGTGATATCCTCAATGATGTGGCATAGGTGTCTAGGTGATGTCTCCATAGAAGGATAGAATTATTGATAAAAGAAGAAATTCTTCATGACCTAGACTTATCTAATTTTTTATGTGTGTATTGATTACATCAAATGATATACTCCCTACTAGAGTTAGAAAAAGGAAAAAGCCAAAAATGTTGGATGTACCAGATTTGATTCATAATAATGTAGGTGGACTGATTACATCGAGTGCGATGGGTGGATACTGATATTTCACTTTCATTAATAATTGATTAATTTTTGGTTATATGAAAATATCCACTAAAAAGTTAGAATCCCTATATTCTTTTAAAGTGTTTAAAGTTGATATTGAACTCAAAATGATAAGAAAATCAAGTACATCAATTTTAATAAAAATAGTAAGTGCCTAAGAGATATAGTGAAACTAATGCAAATTCTAATTCTTATGTAAAATATCTCCAAAATTATAAATTTTGAGGCTAGCAACTTATACCCGATATGCCTAAACAGGACTGGATCACAAAAAGATGGGATTTCACGCTTATGGACATGATCGGATGCATGTTGATGCACTTGATTTTACCAGACTTTGTATAGGGTGATTCTTTAAAGAACACAATGTATATTTTGAATTAAATCTTTAGTAAGTCTCTACCTACTATGAGTAAAATCTGGTTCAGTGAGATGGACTGCTAGAAGCCCAGCAAGCGAACTCAGCAAGTCTAGAAGTCCAGCTCGCTAAGACACAAGGCTAAGATAGCAACCTCAACTCGCCAACGAGGTGAGCCTCAAATCACTGGTCGAGCGAACCGTACCCAAAATTCACACTACAAGCTCAAAATCAAGTCCAGGTCATTGAGGAGCGACTTCCAGCTTGAAATATAGCACAAGTCCAATCAGTAGTCAGAGGCACACATTCCAAGTCAAAAAACTAGCCCTCAAAAGTAGAAAGCAACCTGTAAAAGGTATCCTATAGAATTCAAATTGCCTATAAATATTTATTACATGATGTAATAGATATGCAAATTAGGAAATGACCATTGTAACCTCCCCTACTTCTATAAATAGGGAGAGAGTCCATTGTAAAAGGGGACCCCAGAAAAAGCACTAGTAGAAACTCTGCCAAACTGTAGAGAGAGCTCTCTGTAAATTACTATTTCCACGACAAGCATCCCGGGCAATTCATTACCATGGATGTAGGGGGCAATATAGCTTTAGCCAAACCACATTAAAAGTCTCCTATGTGAATCTTCTTCTTCCTTCTTTTGGCTATTTACTACTTTTCCTCATTTGCATAACCAGAATAGTAGTTTGGGGTTCAAGAACCAATCATGGTTGACTAGAGTTTGGCCCAGAACTAAATTCCATCATCAATATTTTGGTGCTAGAAAAAGGGCCTCATCTATGTTCTGGTTTATTTCCTACTTATGTGCAATAGCCAGGAGAAAAGCTACTGGGAACTAAAGCACTCCAGTTATTTAGTCAACAGACTCTTCCACTGAAGGAGTTGCCACCGGCTTCCCTCTGCGGCTCACCATCAACCTATGGGTATTGGTCCGGGGGCTAACGAAGTGCAAGCACCACACCAACGCCAATAGTCATTAGAAAATGCAATGGACAAGTTGGCCAAGGTAGTGAGAATGCTAAAGCAAGCTCAGGCAAAGCTTGTTATGCTTAAAAATGAGTGCCAATAGTAAGGAGCCAGATGTTTGAGTGAAGCTCGCCAAGAGCAAATCCCGGGTCGCTACCCCACACAGCCAAGAACACAAAAGAAGCCACCAAGTCACCAATCAATGGCTGGGGGGCTTGGACCCAATGGTGAAGGAAGTGCTTCAGAGGTTAAGGTAGCTAGAGGAGCATCCTCGAGCCCAAGATAATCAAGCTCACTGTGAAAAGAGCTCACCATTCTCTGTAGAAATTGAGAAGTAGCTTCTCCCTCATAAACTCAAAGTTCCCGCAATTCTGCTATACGATGGGAATAGTGACCCATGCGACCACCTGGATGCATTTAACATCTAGATGGAGCTTCAAACATATGATCTCCTAGTGAAGTGTCATGTCTTTCCAGCCACATTGGGAAGCATTTCTCGGACATGGCTCAAGAACCTCCCTACTCACAACATAGGCAATTGGGAAAAATTCCAAAGAAAGTTTGTTAGCCAGTATTAGGCATTGAAGAAGCAACTCACGCGACCCTGTCACCTTGCAATGGTCTTTCAATGGGAGGACAAATCACTGAAAGACTACATCACATGGTTCAAACATGAAGTTAACAATGTGGAATGTCCATCCAATGAAAGTGTCCTGACAATGATCACAGTCGGGCTTTGCAAGGATGGAAAACTATTCAAGAGCCTATACAAGTCCCCAATTAATAACCTAGGAGAATTTTATGAGTGAGCTGCCAAGCAGATTAAATGGGATGAGACTTTTGGCATGAAAAAGTCTAAGCAAACAAGCTCCCCTATCCAAAAGAGGAATAATGAGAGTCAAGATGACCACTGCAATCTCCAGCTTGCAAAGAGAGCCAAAACTATGCAACCTCAGCACTCAGGTCACCCCAAGCATTATAGTATCCTATCTGACTCCCAAGATAAGATATTCGCTATAGAAAAAGATAAGGAAGACTTCGAGACGCCTAACCCCATAAGGAGTCCTCATTGGTGTAGAGACTCGAGCAAGTTTTGCACCTATCACAATGAGATTGAGCACCTCACTTCAAGCTATCGGGCTCTTAAAGATGCAATTGAGGACTTGATCAAGAAAGGCTATCTAAGAGAGTACATGGTGTGACCCACAAAATGGTGATCTCAACGGTCCCAACAGGCCCCTAACCTAAGGAGGGTAATCACAATGCAAAAGCTATGTCCCATTTCCTTACTCTATGAACTTTATGAAAATATTCTGAATCTTTATAATTATGAATTTTCAATAATAAGTTTTGCAAAACTTAGCATACATATGACCAACTTCCTAAGGCATCGTATGTATGTGATTTTCCAGCTCATTATGCATATGACCAACTTTGAGGCACCGTATGCATGTGACCTCCCTCATGCATACGAGCAACTTCCTTAGCCACTGTATGCATGTGCTCTCGTGCATATGAGCAACTTCCTTGGCCACCATATGCACGCTCCCTTTCCCAGCTCGCTATACATATGACCAACTTTCTAAGGCACCATATGCATGTGACCTCCCTCATGCATATGAGCAACTTCCTTGGCCATCGTATGCATGTGCTCTCATGCATATGAGCAACTTCCTTGGCCACCATATGCATGTTTCCTCTCCCTGCTCACTATGTATATGACCAACTTCCTAAGGCACCATATGCATATGACCATTTTTAAATCCCTAATTGTTTATTACATCTACTCTTCACGGTCGATTAACCTATCAAGTGTTAACGGTATCTAATGACAATTCGATCATGACATGTAGGAACCCATTCATGTCAACTTTTGGGTCACTCCCTGTGATCTATTAGGCATTCTAGCTAAAGAACACTCAGTTAAATAAGGAAACTGCAAGAGTTTGTTGAAGAATCCTTGCTTAACAAGATAAGTTTACATGGCAAAATGCAAGTGTAGACTTTTGCCAGCAAATTTTAATTCTTAGCCCGTGAAGTGAACTAAAAGTTAGGGGACTTAATGTTATAGGTAAAATCTAGTTCAGTGAGATGGACTAGTAGAAGCCCAATGAGCGAGCTCAATAAGTCTAGAAGTCTAGCTCGCTAAGACACAAGGCTAAGATAGTAACCTCAGCTCACTAACAAGGCAAGCCTCAAATCATTGCTAGAGCAAGCCGCACCCAAGATGCACACTGCAAGCTCAAAATCAAGTCTAGGTCACTGAGGAGCGACCTCCAGCTTGAAATTCAGTGCAAATCTAATCAGTAGTCAGAGGCACACATTCCAAGCTGGCAAACTAGCCCCTAAAAGCAGAAAGCAATCTGCAGAAGCTATCCTGTAGAGTCCAAATTATCTGTAAATATTTATTACATGATGTAATAGATATGCAAATCGAGAAATTACCATTGCAACCTCCCTTGCTTCTATAACTAGGGAGAGAGTCCATTGTAAAAGGGGATCCCATAAAAAACACTAGCAGAAACTCTACCAAACTATAGAGAGAGCTCTTTGTAAATCATTATTTCCCCGGCAAGCAACCCAGGCAATTCATTATCGTGGATGTAGGGTTCAGAATGGCTTTAGCTAAACCATGTTAAAAGTCTCCTATGTGAATCTTCTTCTTCCTTCTTCTGGCTATTTACTACTTTTCCTCATTTGCATAACTAGAATAGCAGTTTGGGTTTCAAGAACCAATCACGGTTGATTAGAGTTTGGCCCAGAACCAAATTCCACCATCAATAGTACCTAAAACCTTGAATGATTTGCTCTATAGGAAAAGCCTAGTCTTAGGCATTTCCATGTTTAAAGTTGCAAGGCTAAAGTGAAACCATATAATCCATTTATTAAGTAACTTGATCCAAAAACTATTGATGGTAACTTCATTAAATTTTGTAATGGCTACAGAGGTAGTAGATTCTATTGTTTGACCCACACCAGAAGGGTAATTGGATCACCTTGTTCTGTTTATGTTGAAAGCCAGTCAGACAATTGGAGTGAAAGATAGTGTAATATCTCTCTTAAAGAAATACAATCTATTATTCCACTAGCACCATCACTAGTTGAAACAAATCAAATTGATCTAAAAGATTTAGAAGATGATCTAGTATAATATATAATAAAACCAATGGTGGAAATTGGAAAAGCTTAATTCTCCACTAGTAGTAGAAAAGAACTAAGTCCTGTAAATAAAGTACCCTTGACAAAATTCTAGATTATTAATGACTATATGTTATACCTGCAAGAGCATGAATTTGATCTCAATGGTGGTAATGATCTCACCAATTTTTTCAAGAAGACATTTCAAGTCTTGATTCTTAAGAATTGATTAAGGCTATAAATGATGGATTGCTTTGATGAACTATAACAATGTGTGAGTTCATATAGAGTTACTTATTGGTTGCAAGCCTATTAGATGCAAACAAGTCTTTAAGACCAAAAAGGATACTCAAAGGTTGATTGAGAGGTATAAGGTCATATTGGTAACAAAGGGTCACATTCAGAAAGAAGGCATTGATTATAGAAAATTTTCTTACCTTTTTTAATTAAAGAGTCGTTTGAAGTTATTATGGCATTAATGCTTTGTTTTGACTTGGAGCTTCACTAGATGCATGATAGCCTTTTTGAATAGTGATTAGTCAAAAACTGATTGTGTGAACTAACCAGGTGATTTCCAATAGAAGAGTAAAGAACACTTAGCGTGTAAATTAAAAGGCTTAAGAAATATGATTTCAATAAAATGTCTAGACAGAGATGTCTCAAGATTGTTGAGATTATTGCTTCTCTTGGGATCAAAGAGAATGATGTAGATTTGTGTATCTATTTTAAGTTGGATATAAGTATATTTATATTTCTAGTCTTATGTTAATAATATTCTCCTTCACAATAATGTCATGAGCCTATGATTGAGACAAAGCATATACTATCTAGATACAAAGGATCTTAATGATGCCTTTTACATGCTAGGTATATATATCCATCATAACAAATCTTAGGGTCTTCTTGCCTTGTCTCAAAGATTATATATTAAAAAGGTGCTGAAAAAGTTCTATATGTTTTATGTGCTCTTAAAGTATTGCACCATCACAGAGGAGTGAGATTCTTTCTAAAACCTAGTGTCCTCAAAATAATGTATCGATTAAAGTAAGTCCTTATATACTTACATTGTTGGTAATCTGTTGTATGCTCAAGTATGTACATATCTTGATATTGCTATTGGTTTATTGTACTTAGGAGATAATTGAGTGATCTTAGTAAGAAATATTGGACTACTGTGAAGAAAGTTATAAAGTACCTGTAAAGGCTACTTTGACTCTAATTTTGTGAATTATCCAAATGATAGCAAATTGATATCTAGATAAATTTTTATGAAGATAAGAAGAGATGTACTATGGAAACTATCATGCAATCAATCAAAGCAACCTCTACTATGGAAGCAAAGTATGTCACATGTTATAATGCCACTTGTGAGGCTATTTGGTTAAGGAATATGATATCTAGATTCAAAGTTGTAAACAGCATTTATAGGACCTTAACCATATATTGTGATAATGTTGCCACAGTAAACTTCTCTCAAAATAATAAAAGTATTATTTATACAAAGTATTTTAATATTAAGTATTGCAATTTGTTAGATAGAAGATGTGAAAAAATTATACATGTTGTCATGAATTGTATGCTTGTAGATCCACTAACCAAAGGCGTAGGTGTAAAGTTGTTTGTGAACAAGTAATTAGAATAAGTTTGGCTAAGCCTTTTTTGGTGTTCAAGGTTAGTAGGAGTTTCATATTTCTTTTTGAAATGATGAACTATTATCTCGACATTAGTGAAATGTTTATGATATTATCATATGTTTCATATACATGTATATATGGTGTTGTTGATTATGCACATTTATTTATGGCATATTGATGGAGATATTTAGACCATGTCTCATTGTTATGTTGAGATTTATTCTCGTTTAGGCATCTTAAGCAAATGCATAGACCATTTCATAAAAATGTATATATGATCACATTTTTATATGTTTGTCTAGTTACTCACACATTCCATATTATGTTTTGGTCATTGAAATATAAGTATTCAAATCATGTATGATATTAATGTCCCTATTAGATATGATGATTTACATTATTGGGTACTTATGCTTGACCTATTATTGTAATAGCATCATGATTGTTATTGACATTCATTGTTGTGACCACATCGTAATTCAATTTCTCATTTATTAACCTATATCGTCCAAATGGGAGATTGTTAAAATTTCCTAAGTTGGACTACCATAGTTTAGTTATATATTAAATTAGATTAATTGAATGTCATAACAATGAAGTATGATGGGCCAACTAATATGTAATCAAACTATTGGACTTAACATGACATCTAGACCGATAGTGGACATTAGTGGTTTGAACCTTGTAACTAGACCTATAATGATAGATTAGTTGGAATAGTAAGGTTATAGCAAAGCATGTCCCTACTTACACTATAGACAGAGTTGTAGCTGTCCCATTAAGGATGTAATATAGTTCTCTCTTTCTCTCTCTCTTTCTCTGCTAAAGCATGTGAAGAATGAATTTATTATAGATGATTTGCTCACTAGAAAAAAACCCTTAAAATAGTAGCGATTATGTAGTGTATATAGTGGTTGTTTGAACTATCATAGAGTAAAATGGCGACAATTACAATAACTGCAAGAAAAATGGAGCCTAGTCGACATTAGCTACAGTTAAAAGGAACCGTTGGAAAAATTAAATTTAGTGGTGATTAGTTTTTTTAAAAAAAAATTGTGATTTAATTTAGTAATAGCTAATTAACGGTCACTATTATTTTAAAACATAAATTTGTCATTTAATTTAGCAGTTGTTAATTAACCGTTGCTATTGTTTTAATTTTAGGTTTAATTTTGTGGCAATTATTTAACTGCTGCTAAATTTTTGTAATATTTTTTTGAAAATTTCAAGTCATTCAATCTTGTGTCATAGTTAATCGTCAATATTTTTTATAATATCATTTAATTTAGCAATTCACTTGTGTCATAGTTTAGAAAAATTCAGGTTTGAAAACAACAATTTAATTACCCATAAACTAACACAATCACACCATAGTTTGGCATACATATGAAAAAAGCAAACATCATATTGGTCCAATTATGCAAAAAAAATAGCAATTCAAGTAAGCAGAAAGTGGTCCAATTAAGCAGAAAAAATAGCAATTCAATCACCAATGTCTTTGACACTCATGGACAAAGACAAACCACAGTGAATTTCAGCTTGACCAAAGAAGACAAGAAACAAAGATACAAAAATAGCTTTATGAGGATCCAGTTAAACATGAATGTGCTGAATAGGACAGATACGAAAACTTAAAGCTCATTTCCAAACTAAAGGAAAATTACACCAGAATGCAAGACATCCACATGTAGTGTTGCCTGCATATCTATATCAACAAAATTTCATATTTGATAGCAAACAAAAACTTAAAGTTTATTTCCAAACTGAAGGTATATTACACCAAAATGCCAGGCATCCATATGCAGTGTCGCATACATTTCTACATCAACAAAACTTCACATTTGGAAACAAACAAATATTTGGCAAAAAACAAGCAACTTTTACATAGCAAATAAATACATAGCAAACACAGTTGGAATAACAGATTTGACCAAGCTTTACACATAATAACTATTAGTCAACAGGTGGCTGTCTGGACAAATAAGGTGGAATGCACCCACCAATGCCCCTGATGTAGTCCATAATGGCTTGCACCTGTGCCTGTGTTTTAGCCAATTGCTTCTTATTTTATATAGCTCAGTTTAAGCCTATGATATTCTTCTTGGTTCACAGCATTAGAGCCCAATGAACAGCTGTCACCTCCTCTTTGAGAATTGCTCCCAAACATGTGAGTGGGACAAACACCTATGCCTACTCCTCAGATAAGACCTAGGTGCTTGTTTCCAAACACTTGCCCAAAAGCATTGTCTAGAAAAATTATTGAAAGTTGTGTTTCATCCGCTTAGCTCGAGGCTTCTTGCAGTTTTTCCTAAGTAAACAACAAAACATAGGTATCAATATCAACTAATTACTGTTTTGAAAGTAATAAAGTTTTCAATGAACCTTTACCCCTATGCTCCTTGCCTTATCATTCACATATAAGCCATCACTTCTCCTATGGACAGCGTCCCACAACGTTGCCTGTCCAATGGAACCTTGTCTCTCCTTCTCCTGTCATTTAAACAAGCAAAAAAAAGTTATTTCATAAGCAAATCTTAATTGTATTCACTTAAATTAGATGGTTATATTACTATTTTATCCTTTTTTCACACAAATGTTTTTGACCCCGCAGTGTGAGGAATGGTCTATTTGCTTCTATTCTGTGCATTTTGCCTGCACATTTCCTACATGAAGAAACTCAATTACTCATTCAGACATCAGTACAGGCATAACCAAATTCAATAATTTTCATATACTAGAATTAAATAAACTACTAATCTTGTGTTTTTGTTTATCTTGGATAAGAACCAAACCTTTTCATTGCTCTCTTACAATGCCCTTGGGACAGTTTTATTCAATATTTCACTCCAAAGTCAAGCTGAGGTCATAATGTTTATTGTACAAGGCTCCTTTAAAATCCCTTCACTACTTTCTAATCATTTGATTAGTAAGCCACTTGGCCATTTCATCATTTTCAATTTGAAAATATGGCTGTGACCAAAAAAAATCCATTAGTATCAAAATGAAATATGAATTGTAAATACCAAGTTAGTTCTATTGCATACCATCACCAATCTGTTGAAGACATCGTCTTTAATTGAGTTTGGAATGTCTAGCCAGGCCTCGTAGTCTATGGTGTATTTCGTCCTGGCTAGATGACCCATTACACCTGAAAAAATATCTTCTTTGTCTCCTATGGGCAAACTAAGATTGTCTCCCAACTAGTATTTTCTTTCCATCTAAGCTCCAAACTTGATTGACTCAGAGCTTCTTGGCCTTGACCACACCATCCTTATCTATTGAAAGAAGTACAAAATATTAGTGCAATATTAACTCAAACACATAAGAAAATGATATATTATAGTTACTTAACATATTGCATTGCCATCCACTTCTGGGCCTACTCTTCCTAGCACCAAAAGCTTCAACTTGCCCATCATTTAACTCATCACCAGAATGAGTATCATACAGCTTATCATTCATCTCATCACTGGCATGAGCAATAGGCTCATGTCCTCAGTGGGTAAGGTGAACTGTACAGGCTGTGCCTATGAAGACTATGTGGGTCTAGTGAGATGGTGTGGATAGGTGGGCTGAATAAGCTGTGAATGTTAGGACTGTATAAGTCATGTGGTATGGATGGGCTCCAAACTCTTGGATGTCTTGACTTAGGCATTTCTACAAAATAGATTGTAAAATAGTATGTATTAGCACATTGTACAAGAATCTTAAACCAATTTTAGTC
>JANHAO010010951.1:0-17307 GCA_026873985.1 Saraca asoca | reverse complement strand
AACGAGACAGGGGAAAGATCATATTAACATTCCGCTATATAAATTGTCTACCACTTTTTTATACTACCTGTTTGGGACCTGACAGCTTCGTTTAGTCCAATTGTGGTACAGACCACAACTCTCTATTTATGTTGTTCAACCCTCATCTGCAACCCTTGGAATATTCATGACTCTTTTCGAAATTTGTTTACCAGTCAATCTAGAAGGTGGATGTAATTTTTCCACGTTATTTTTCCTGAAAGCATCTCTATTCCTTTTATATTGGTAGGACATTGGTAATTAAAGAAACAAATCTTCCAACCATATTTCAATGTGAAGGCCTTAAAGATTTCCATGCAAATGGGGCATGATAACTTGTCATGTGCTTGCCAACCAGATAGCATTCTATACACAGGAAAGTCATTGATTGTCCACATCAATGCAGCCCTTAAATTGAAATTGTGTTTCAAAGAAATATCATATGTTTACACACCTTCACTTGGCAATTGCTTAAGCTCATCTATTAATGGCTACAGGTAGACACCAATGTTGACCTTTGGGTTAGATGGGTTAAGGACAATTAAAGTAAGAAACATTTACTCTTGTTTCATACACATTCAGGGTGGGAGATTGTAATTATAGGCTAACACAAGCACGTTTAACCTGATTGACCATAAGGAGTAAACTCATTAGCATACAAACTTAGTCTTATGTTTCCTAGGTTCTAAGGTGAAATCAAGATGGACGCAATCAAAATGTTTTCATGCCTTGGCATTCGAGGGATGTGACAAAACTCCTTCCTTATAGGGATTTTTGAAATGCCACCTTATTTGATTTACCATAGACAATGATGTGTACAATATTCGCAATGGGGGGTGAGAGGCAAGTACCACAATTTTTTGTTAGACACCTCTATGTATTTGCCATAACTTGACCTTCTCATTGTAAATCTTGTAGCCTTACAAAATAAGCATTGTCTCTCACTTGCATATTGCTTCTAATATAACAAGCATCCATTCACATAACAGTCAATGTTTTGATACCGAAGGCCCAATTTTGATACCATTTTTTTGGTTATCACTTGGTATGCATTCTCTTGCCAATTATACAACCTCATTAAAGCATTGTTCCAAGACATAGTAATCAGATTTAATGCTTAACAACCTAATAGCAAAGGATAAAACAATATAACTACTACAACCCTTATAGAAATTATTGTGCAATCTCCAACATGTCATAAAATCCTTTGGCATTTGGGTTTGGGGGTTTTTCTACATGTTGGGAAACATACTCATAACCAAACTCCGATTTAAATGCATCAGTTACTATTGTCTCATATGCATTGACAAGTTCTTCAAATTGACCACCTTCCTTATTAAGTTCTTCACTATAATGCAATATCCATGTTTAGGGCTACACAGGATGTCTTCTCCATGCGAAGTCCACCAGTTATAATTAGGCCTAAATCCTCTTCCATACAAATGTTCCTCAACATCTTTAATAGATATAATATTCCAACATTCACATTGCATATATGGGCACTTGATGTTTCTAATTTGTAAATACATCTCCATCATACATACATGTACAATGAACCTTCTAACTCCTTGAATAGACTCATGCATAATTCCAATGCACATAGACTCGACTCTATTGTACGTCCATTGTGTATGTTTAGACACACTCATAACCTAAAATTTTTTAGTAATGAATTTTTAAATTTCATCAATTTTTTTGTATCCATTGCTATATTATTACTCACTCATACTTATACTTTGAATATCATGCAATTGTTGGTAATTGGATCACTAAAATTCAGACCAAAACATTAGCAACGAAATTCATAACAAAATTTATGTTGTTCATCACTAAATTTGTCACTAAATTTCACTAAATTCTAAAGGTCCAATATATTTTTCTAAGTCATTTTGAAAATGAATTTTTTCAACACTAAATCCGATGTTAATATTCCGTGGTTAAACCTTAGGATTCTCGTAGTAAAAGTTCTCGGTAGCTTAAATGATATAATTGAGTAGCCATAATTAATTAGAGAATTTGAAGAGCGATGTAAATTTATAACTTAAACCAAAAAAATTAAGTCAAAGCTGATTTCTACTTTTCTTTGATATTATTTTTTTAATTCATAATCAGATTAGGTATATAATTTTTTTACTACAAAAGTCGACCTTTATATTGGATCTACATGGACTCGTACTTTACTTTGGTTTAATTTCTAGGTAATTAACACTATATATATGATGAAAGCTACGTTGCATATACGAAGGAAACAACATTGAGTTTGTAACCTGGTCCTACAAATATTAGGACTTAGATGCCATATAAAAAATTTATTGATGATTAATTAATTGGTTAGTATAACCCATAAATACATACGCTCACTATGTATAAAAAATGAAAACCAAAGAAATTACTTAGCTACAAATAGAATTAACTTAAAAGCAACTCATAATTAAATATTAGTGTACTTTATCTACGTGATTTTAATTAAGCCGAACGGAACAAGATTCTTTTGATTAAGTGGTTATCTCCTCCGTCCTTATAGAACTTAAAAGTTTAATGACCTTTTATTTAAAATAATAATAATTATTCTTATACTTTTTCTATTTTTTACTCAATTTCTATATAGATTCCTATAGTTTATAATTTTGAATTGGATATTTATAGTTATTTTTAATTTTTAACAAGATACTTCTTATAATTCTATTCTTAGAATTATTACCACACATAGAAAATGATGCCCTAACAATCTATCAAGTGAGAGATGCATGACTTATCATTTATCTCTGAATACAAAATAATTTCATAAAAAGAAAAATACAATGATTTCTCTGAAATATATTAAAGTTATACTGATCTCCTATCAGTTTCAAATCCTATAATATTTCTTTAAAAATATTATAAAATATTCCTTAAATATTTATTTATTAAGTTAAAAATAAGATTTATATGTCAAACAATATTTAATTACTGCATTATCTCAAAATAATAACAACTTTTCATGTAACCTTCTTAAATTAATACTATATATATATATATATATATATATATTGCCCTATTTTTTTTTCTCTCTCTCTCATTACAAACACTGAAATCGAAGGAAAAAAATTCATTTCTATCAAAGGAAATAACGGGTAAAGGTGATATTACAATTCTCCACTCACCTTTTCTCGATTTGTTGTATTTTATTTATCATACTTAATTATAACTTTTTGATGGCACACAACTTTCCAATATTTGCTTATATTTTTGTGGCTCATTTGTTAAATACACTATTCTTTTTATTTATTTATTAAGTGTGAGTAGGAATTTTTTTAGGCTTTTTTTAATATATGAGTTCTATTTTGTTGTTAATTTCTTATACATGAACATAATTTTCAGATGTTTATCTATAAAATATGACTTCTTTTTCTTTCTTGTATGATAAAAATTTTATTGTCATTTTTTGTTTGATTGTTATTGCCAAATAAAATTAGACAATGATAAAATTATCATAGATGAAAATTTTTGCTCTCGACACTTTTAGTGGAAAAAATGTTAAAAATGAGAGTTTAAATTCTATAAGGATATTGTTTGTATTGATTAGTGAAATAATACTATTGGAAATGACTATTTTAACGGAAAACTAAGGATGTTCTTTGTTGTATACAGAAATTAGCCTCGCAAGGACAAACCTTCAAGTACAACGAAGACTAAGCCCCGTGATCCTGTAAGCAATAAGCAGCAAAGTAATTCCGAGCGACAAGCCCTGCCTCGATCGTCACGACACAATGACCCTGCAAGAAGGACACGCCCCACAAAACAATCTCCCCCGCGGGGGACGGGCCAGCGAAGAAGCCACAAGGTCGAATCCTCTGGTGATCGGCAACTCCGCTCGAGATCGCTTCCTTGCTACAACAACACCTAGCTTGTTATAGTAGAAACTGAGACAAGCCACAAATCTCCTATTCAGATATCAAGCGACAGACACAAGTCTACCGCCGGCCTAGGGAGACCACTCAGCAGCCTACTTTCTGCAACAGCCAGATTGTAGCCCCCTTTATTGTCTTTTCTCATTTATTATTGATGTAACACAATTGTAGCATGAAATTAATACATGTAACTCCTCCTTCCTCTATAAATAGGCTTACATTGTTAGAGGAAGGAGAGGAGCAACCTTGTAAGAAGAAACTCTGTAAATCACTTTATACAAATAAAATCTCTGTCGTGGACATAGGGTCCGGTACCGCCCAGATTTGGCCTAACCATGTTAAACGTATTGCTTCTCTCTTTCATTCCCTTCCTCTCAGCTCTCTCTCTCACACACTTCAAAGGCAGTATTGATCCCAGAACTCCTCTCCATTGGCAAAAGTTTAAGTCTCTTGTACAAATCAAATTTCACCGTCAACATCTTTGGCGCCGTCTGTGGGGATCCATCTGCTTTCTGAAGTTTCCACTGCAGTCTGGTCATGACCAGAGGAAGAACGACTTGGAGTTCCATAGCTCCAGCTTCTCAGCATACTATTGCACCCGAAGCTCAAGAGGTGCAAATGCCCGATCAGCACTTGAAAACACAGTCAAAGAATTGGCCAAAATTGTCAAAGTGCTTGCTCAGGCACAAGCATAAAATGCCCAAAGACAAGAAGAATTCCTAGCCCAACTCCAGTAGCTTCGTGAAGAAGCTCAGAGAGAGGTCCGCGACAATCCCGACAGCCAGCAACTAGGGGGCTCGTGGCGAGCGGAAAGCTCTATCCCCCATCATGAAGGACAGCGACCGACGATGGAAGAAGTTCTCCAAAGGCTAAAACAGTTAGAGGAGCACCCTCAACATCAAAGCAATCAGCCTCGCTATGAGGAGACATTGCCATTTTCTGTGAAAGTCGAGAAGCAACCTCTCCCGCAGAAGATCAAAGTGCCCACTATCCCGCTGTATGACGGGAACAGTGACTCGAGCAATCATCTGGATGCATTCAATACTCAGATGGACGTCCAGACAATTGACCCCCTGTTAAAGTGTCATGTCTTCCCTGCCACGCTAGTGGCAGTACCTCATGCCTGGTTCAGACGCCTCCCCCCGCACAGCATTGGCAACTGAGAAGAGTGTCAAAGGAAGTTTGTAGACCAATATCGGGTGCTAAAGAAACAACTCACACCTCCTTGCCATCTCGCAATGATTTTCCAGTGCAAGGATGAGTCGCTTAAAGATTATCTCGCCTGATTCAGGCACGAGGCCAACTCCGTGGAAAACCCTTCGGAAGAAAGTGTTCTAACAGCCATCTCAGTGGGACTTCGTAAGGATGGCAAGCTATACAGGAGCCTCTATAAGTCCCCCGTTCGAGACCTAGCTAAATTTTATGATCGGGCAGCTAAGCAAATAATATGGGAAGAAACCTTCGGAATGGAGGAACCCAAGCATAAAGTGGGTCATAACGGCCCCACCGTGAGCAAAAAGAGGGGTAGTGAGAGTTCCGACAATCTCACTCCTCACCTCGCAAAGAAGACAAAACCTCGGCAACCCAAAGATCGCTTCGAGAGCTATAGCATCTTATCGGATGCACAGGACAAAATCTTCACCGTAAAAAGGCATAACGAGGATTTTGGAAAACTCAGGCCAATAAGGATACCGATTAAGTCCAGGGACCAGAGCAGGTTCTGCGCTTACGACAATGAGGTGGGACACACCACCTCAGAATGCCATTGAAGGCCTCATTAGAAGGGGTCGGTTACAGGACTACGTGACAAGTCCATCCAGACAGCGCGCTCATCAAGCTCAGCGAGTTATCACCCAAGAGCCTGAGCCCTCCGTTAGAACCATATTCTAATCCTGTAACTCCTCAAAGATCATTGGCTGCACTAACTGTTGCACACTGAGTCAATGAAAATTGCCGATTGGCCAATAACATTATGTAGACAGAAGTCTTCTCTATCTTAACAACTCGCTACAGCGAACGATTTTCACCTCGCTATAGTGTAGCCTCTATAAACAAACTCGCTACAACAAATGTTCCACGAACTTGTCTTAAGCGAATGACTTTCATCCTACAAAAAATTGAAGGTGAGACGGCCCTTGAGCCTATCTCGTAAACATAAAAAAGAAAAAAAAAACTCAACAAATAGTTTTCACCTTGCCATTATCGAAATGAAATTATCATCACCCGTAGCTCTCATGTAGATGAGTTCCTCATAGTTTTTCATGCAAATAAATTCCCACAGCTCTCATGTGGACGTGTCTCTCAAATCTCAAATGGGATCTCTCAAGCACGGCTCACTCGCGATATTTCTCTCTCGCATTGAGTCAAGCAGTCAGGAAAATGATGGAAACATAACCGACTGGCCAAAAGAAGAAATTCTCATTAAGCTGTTATGAATTTATATACAAAAATGCGTGAAGCATTCATTACAGTTTTGAAAGGAGAACAACTCATCCCACGTACAAACCTCAACAAGCGAGGCGATGGTACATTAAGGGAAAAAGACTGGAAGCCTACAATTCCTACAAAAAAGCAACCAAAAAGCTAGCCACCAGTCGTCGGGCTCATAGAAGAGCAGCAGCTTCAGAGTTTCTCCTACTTATTCATCTGGCACGTCCTCCTAAACCAGACCCAGAGCAAATTAAAAAGTCATAAAAACTAGCTGGTCAAGTGGCAGCACCATAAGCAATGGCCGGAGGAGGTGGCTAGAAGACATCGTGAAAAGCTCGTAGAGGCCCGCCAGGCAGATTCTATGCTAAGGCCACATGCAACGGGCTATCCACGTCTCCTGCCACCCTGTAACAGACTATCCATGTCTCACCAAGCTTCGTCGGAAGCCAAGACACCAAAACACTGGGGGCTCTTCAGTCCCCTCCATTAAGTTTGTTTGGAACAAAAGAAAGAATACTCCAAGCTATAAATAGACCGGCTCAGCCCTTTGAAGAATCCAAAGAAAATATGATCTGATCTTCATCAAACGGTTTGAAACGAGCCACAATGCTACACCAATAACCAAAAATGGCAAACAGGAAAAAGTATGGCCTAAAGCAGAACGAAAAGACATCTGACATGACATCTAACATGACATCTCAATCAAAGAAGGACACTGACTGAAGATACGAATCGAGCCTCAAAGACATGCAACTCCTGGTCGTCAAAGCAAACCAAGAGTTAGGGGGCTTATGTTGTATATAGAAATTAGCCTCGCAAGGACAAACCTTCAAGTACAACGAAGACTAAGCCGCGTGATCCCGTAAGCAATAAGCAGTAAAGTAATTCCGAGCGACAAGCCCTGCCTTGCTTGTCACGACACAACGACCTTGCAAGGACACGCCCCGCGAAACAATCTCCCCCATAGGGGACGGGCCAGTGAAGAAGCCACAAGGCCGAATCCTCTGGTGATCGACGACTTCGCTCGAGATCGCTTCCTCGCTACAACAAAACCCGGCTTGTTATAGCAGAAACTGCAACAAGCCACAAATCCCCTATTCGGATATCAAACGACAGACACAAGTCTATCGCCAGCCTAGGGAGACCACTCAACAGCCTACTTTCTGCAACAACCAGATTGTAGCCCCCTTTATTGTCTTTCCTCATTTATTATTGATGTAATACAACTGTAGCTTATAATTAATATATGTAACTCATCCTTCCTCTATAAATAGGCTTATATTGTTAGAGGAAGGAGAGGAGCAATCTTGTAAGTAGAAATTCTGCAAATCACTTTATACAAATAAAATCTCCACCGTGAACATAGGGTCCAGTACCGCCTGGATTTGGTCGAATCACGTTAAACGTATTGTTTCTCTCTTTCATTCCCTTCCTCTCAGCTCTCTCTCTCTCTCACTTCAAAGGCAGTATTGGATCCCAGAACTCCTCTCCGTTGGCAGAAGTTCAAGTCTCTTGTACAAATCGAATTTCACTGTCAACATTATTTATCTCTAGGTGTTTTTTGTGTCAATATATGCTACACCGAGTATTGTGACCATAAAAAAGAATAATAATATTAATAACTACATTAAAATTAAAGGTGAAAAAACACTCAAATTTATTTTATTAGAATTCTAAATTAAGAATTTTAGTCTTTAATTTAATTTAATTTAACTGATATTATTAATGTGAATCAAATTTAATCTAATTTAAATATTAAAATGATCAAAATAAAATATTATATTTAAAGGATGCAATGCAATTAATTCATTTATTAAAGAGAAAAATTATATTTAAATCTAAATTCATTTTCTTTCGTTTCTCTGTTTTCGGGACAAAAGAGTATTGAAAAAAATCTATATAAAATCTAAAATTAAATTCTTTCTTAGAAAACCAATTTTGGCTTCAGCGAAATGCACCAAACTAAACCCTGTCTTCATAAGCCATAACAACAATAAACAAACTAAACCAGTCCTGCGAAGCTGGCCAAAATGACCCAAATACTAACACTTAAAGCAAAACCAACAGAACCACCAATCAATCTTGTTGAACCCGATTTGTCTGAAGGAGCAGGAGCCGGAGCCGGAGCATCCGGGCCCGACGGGGACTGGATTGGTTGCGGCGTCTCAACGCTGGGACTCACAGTTGCCGGAGATGGTAGACGTTGGTGTAACTGCCACCGGAGATGGAGGAGTAGGCTTGGGTCTCGCAGCCATAACAACCAAGATCAACTTCTGACCCTTGTTGCAATCATCAGCGATACCACTGATGAAGAAAAATGGACCCGACCTATCAAATATGAAACTTGAATCGCCATTCTCCATTTTCTTTATAGGATTATTGGTGTTGCAAGAATCGTAGTCCTCTTTCTTCACTAGTAAAACGGAATCAGACCCGTTCTTATACTTGAAATCTGTATGCAATAAAACATACATGAGCGAAATAGATAGAAATCAAAGTTGATAAAATTTTATTATAGTGATAATAATTGTAAGTAATTGATATAAAAATAAATTATTAGAAATATTATATTTTTAAAGTATTATAAGTATTAATTTTAATAATTTAAATGATGTGGAAAATTCTTAACACTGAAAAAAAAAATGGTTCGTTTTGGTGAACTTAATGTCACGTAGAAAAGAGATAATAAACACCATACTTTTATGTGTTAGAATTTTGAGCTTTGTACGAAGATCTACCGCAAAAAATTGTGTCAATCTCTCTAAACTAAGAAAAAGAACGGAGAGGATCTGCATATGAAAAAATAAAGCTACTTCATAAAAAGAAAAAAATTCATCTTATTAAGGGGATAATTGATTTTACTGGCTGAACCTATAAAGCAGATAATGGATTTTGGATCCCTAAATATATCAAACAAGCACATGATGAATTACGAAATATAGAGTGGACAACTAAACAACACTTGCACAGAGTGTCATTCACTTGAAATCGGTTTCTCTCAGCCCAGTGACTATATTTCTCCAAAGGCTTCAAAACCCAGCCATCTTTGCCACCAACATAAAACTTATAAGCTTGAGTCGAAGAGCTCAGAATCCACATCATCATCACGAACAAACAGCTTAGATATTTACCAGACGCCATTGTCGAAACCTCGAGAACCCAGAAAAATGTATAAACTCTAAGAATATATCTAAGCTAACCCTTTCAGATCAGATCAGAACGGCAGAGATTTCAGGAAAAGATAGATTTATAGGGACATGCTTTGATGTGTTGAACTGTGTTGTTACGGGTGTATATATAAATTGTCGGATGGGGAAGATGTGACCGTTGTGAGGAAGAGCATGGAAATTACTTCGGTAAGCTAATAATGAAAAAAGGCTGGCCGGGGGTCTTAAAGACTCAATGAGCGTTTCGTAGAAGGAGGAATTATTATTTATCACTGTCGTTTAGGGTAGTTTTTTTTTTTTTTTTATGGGATCCTGTGAATCCCATATAAATCAAAGGTTAGATGCAATAATTATATTTACAATTATTACACTGAATGTAAATTCCTTTTTTTTTTTTAAGGCACTGGTTAGTAACCCTAAAAGTTTGAGCTTAAATTTCATTTTCAATCTCCTTGCCATTTTTTTTTATCATATTCACTATGATCATTATTGTAGGAGAAATTCTTAAATCTTTGCTACTACAATAGATCTCTTTGCTCTCATCAATAAAATCTCATCTATGAAACGAAGATTAATTGCCAACTTTATTAACCATTTATCAATTTTGTAAAATTTATATGTATTAAAAATCTAATTGTTTAATTTTCAAGATATTAAAATCACTAAAGTTGATGGACCTATATTTACTATTGAGTAAAGTAAGACACAAATATCATAGTTATAACATATAAAAAAATCTTGCATAGCTAAATTAATATGAATGACTGCGGATGGAGCACAAAATTCTTAATTTAAAAGTTTGAGTACTTTTATAGATATATTAGTAATTTGATTTTATATTTATGTGTTGGGTTTGATTTATTTATTTTGAGATTTAAAAAATAAATTATTTAGGAGTAAAAACGCAGAATAAGAACTGAAACCTTATATAGAATTCCCTAAGACAATTCAGAAAAATTAAATTATTTGTGTTTTACATAGGATTTAGATATTCTCTATTTCAGTAATAAGTTTAGTAGCATTGTAGAAAACGCATGCAAACTTAGATTGGTGTGAACATCCTATGACTTTACAAAGTGCTCCTAGCACAGTCATAATTTGGTATATTGCTTTTTCAGTTTTTTAATCAATTAAATTTTGAATATTTGGATTTCATATCAACGATTACAATTATGCATTTTAATCTTTAAAATGTATTTTACATTTTAAAAAATTCAAATTCATCCCATAATGCAAAGATCATATAAAAAAAATTGAATCCATGTTGGAAGCGGTCAACTTTCAATTTAACTGTTATCAGTGTATATTAAATTTTCCTGATTACAAATAATTGAAAAGTCATATTGAGGTATTTAATTATGAGAAACAAAGGAAATAAATCCACTCTAATTATAGAAAAAAATAGATAATACAATAGTGGGAAGGTACATTATTCAAAAAGGCTGGTTGACTTCCACGAATGTATCTCTCTCTTAATTTTCCATATCTTAATTTCATTTTACAAGCAAAATGTTGTGGATATTTTTGAAGCAATGCAAAATGGGATGGTAAAGACCCAATAGAATATGAGTCCAACTAGAAGAAGCACAAATCATCTAAGAACTGAGGTCGCCCAATAGAAACACCAGCTCACCAGTCGCGAGCTCGGGACGTAGGACAAGACCAAGATTCTAACTCGCCGAGGATGGGTCCCGGCTTGCTAGTCGAAGTGTGCTACCCTAGCCATCAAAAGATTCATCTTAATTGAACCAGGGAACAAGACTAACTTCTACAACCAATAGGTCACCCAACACAAGCCCAAATTGCCAACTGAACTACCCAACCATGGGCCCAGAATTCCCAAAGTCTAGTAGCAACTAGAGGCACATATTCCCAACCAACAAATTAGCCCCCAAAACTAATACATCAGCCCCTAATAGTCCAATAATGAAATGTCTAGCATTTATTATCCAATATAGCGGAATAAACATATATATAATTTATCAAATTACACTTATAACCCGCATTACCTCTATAAATAGGAAGAGAAATCATTGTAACAGGGAGAGATAGTGAGAAATACATGTAGAAACTCTGTCAGAACAGTGAGTAAACTCCTATACTGATACTCTGTTGAAATACACCAAGAAATCACCACCTAAAGGCTAATATAACCATGGTGAATGTAGGGGTCACATTGACTTTTGTCAAACCATAATAAAAAGTTTCTGTTGTTCATTGTTCTTCCTCCTCTTCAAACTCTTCTTTGTTCACACTTGCTTCCTAGCATTTTCTCCACTTGCAGTTTGGGTTTTTATTGAACTTTTCCTATTGACCAATTTTCATCATCAACATTTTGGCGTTAGAAGAAGGGCCCCCAACTTCGTTGTTTCTTTCTTTAGTTTACTGTCTAGTGGCAATGGCAAGAGGAAAAGCCACCAGAAGCATAAACGCTACCACTGGCCAACCTGAAAGTCATGTACAACAATAATGGGAAATGTTACCATTCGGAGGATCAGTCCTCCTATGGTAGGCACCTCTGCTGCCCCTGCAACAGGTGTTGTTGTTGGCATGGCACCTTTCACTCCTCACCAACCTGCTGCCTTCGGGACTAATGGAGTTTCAACTTGGCACTAGTGTCAAAAGGCACTTGAAAACACTGTGAGAGAGCTTGCTGACGTGGTTAGGGCACTGGCTCAGGTGCAAGCCCAAAGTGCTTAGAGACAAGTTAAGGTTTTTGCGCCCATAAGGGGACCCTAGCAGCCCGAGGCCTAGCAGGAGAGGCTTGTTAGAGATGAGTACAACGAGCTGGCTCTGTTCTTTCGTCTAATTCACGATTGAGATTGAAGGTCCATCAAGCTTAAAAGGATGATGATGGGGACAATCAGTGACATGAGAGCTCACATCAAGAAGAAGACACGGATAGGACCTGTCATGGACATAGGTTGGATCGCTACTCCCTGGGTCAAGAGCACAGCAAAAAGCATAAGACCTCGGATCGCTACTCCTATTATCAGGAGGGTGACAAGAGCCATCATTTCACTAGCCATCAATCCAAAACTTAAGACCCTAAGTTCGAAGAGATGCTTCAAAGGGTGCAGCAGCTAAAAAAATGACCTATAGCGTAGAATAGTCAGGACCGCTATGAGGAAAGGACACTTTTCACTTAGGAGATTAAGATAGAACCTATTCCTCGTAAGTTTAAAATCCCACACATCCCATAATGCAATGGGGACAGCGACCTGTACAACCACTTGGACATGTTTAATGTCCAAATGGATCTCCAAACCACCAATCCGTTAGTCAAATGTTGTGTTTTCCCTACCATCCTTAGGGAAATACCTTAGACGTGGCTTAGGAGTCTCCCTTCTTGTAGCATTCATAGCTGGGAAGAATGCCAAATGAGATTCCTCAGCCAATACAAGGCACTAAAAAGATAGCTCGTGCCATCTTGTCATCTCACGACAGTATTCCAATAGAGAGATGAATCACAGAAAGACTACATTATGCGATTTAGGCATGAGGTCAGCAACGTGGAAAACCCTTTAGATGAGAGCATCCTCACTACCATTTCAACTGGACTTTTCAAGGATGACAAGCTTTATAAGAGTATATACAAGTCCTCAGTGAGAGACCAAGGCAAGTTCTACAAGTGAGCAGTAAAGGAGATTAGGTGGGAGAAGACCTTCAACCAGAAAAAGCCTAGTAAAAAAGGTAAGTCTAGTAGCTCCAACCAAAGCAAAAAGAGGAATAATAGTGAGAGTAATAGATGAGATCAAAAGGGTGGTTTTGATGGTCTGGTCACAAAAAAGGCCAGGGGTGATCAACCTCAATGCCAAGGTCACTATGACAACTACAACATCCTGTTGGACACCCCAGATAGAATTTTTGCAATGAAAAGGGATAATAAGGACTTTGGGAAGCCCAAACTCATAAGAGCTCCTTTTGAGCGAAGAAACAAAAATAAGTTTTGTGCCTATCATAATGAGGTGGGGCATAATACTTCAAACTGCTATGCGCTTAAAGATGTCATTGAGGACCTTATTAAGAGAGGTTGCTTAAGGGACTACGTAGTACAACCCTTGGGACAGTGACCTCTATGGCCTCAACAACCAGCCCAGCATCAGCACTAGCAGATTCCTGAGAATGAGGAGACGCCCTTGATAGGGACCATATTCACCATCAATGGTGGACTCCACATTGCTAGAGCTTCAAAGAGGTCCCATGAGTGACATGTGCAAGAGGCAAAACATATCCTACTTACAAGGTACGATGAAGTTAGGGGACCAACGAAAAGGCTAGGATGAGCTCTGATTGCATCACTTTTACTAATGAAGACACTCAAGGAGTATATTCTCCACATAACGACGCACTAGTCATTTGAGCTAGGATCAATAATGCCAAGGTGTGGAGAATCATGATTGATACGGGTAGCTTAGTAAACGTGATGTACAGGCAATGCTTTGACCAAATGGGAATAAACCCTAACCAATTCAAGCCTTCCCCAGAATCTCTTTTTGACTTCATTGGAGATGCAATAGTGCCAACAGGGCAAATTAGACTTCCAATTACCCTTAGGGATTCAGGTTGCCAAGCCACTACCTTGGCTAATTTCCTAATCATCGACTCTCCCTCAGTGTATAACGTGGTGTTGGGGTAACCAGTAATGAATGACCTAAATATGGTCATATCACCTAGATCCCTCACCATCAAATTCCCAATCCCCCATAGAGTTAGATGCGTGTGAGGAGAGCAGGAAGTGGCCCAATATTGTTATAAGGATGCAATTGAAATAGGGGTAAGAGGAAAAAAGATTAATGTGGTTTATGGAGGAGAACTACGACCCACAAGCTCGACTGGGGTCAGTTATGACCTGGACCCTCGTGAAGTGGACAATGAAAAGATGATTGGCCCAATAGAAGAGCTTGAGAACATGTAGGTCAGGGAGGTAAATATTAAGAGGCACCTCAAGTTAGGAAAAAACTTGCCTTCGAACATGAAAGTGTAGCTAGCCAGATTTCTCAAGGTGAATTTGGATGTCTTTGCCTCCCACAAACTTAATATCGACCCCCATCATAAGTCTATTCACCAGAAGAGAAGGCCTATGACTATCAAGCGTTATGTCACTTTAAAAAAGAAGATGAATAAACTTCTAGCAAATAAGTTTATTTGAGAAGCCTATTACCCCACTTAGGTAGCCAACCCCATCATTGTAAAGAAGAAAAATGGGAAGTGGAAGACCTGTATTAACTTCACTAACCTCAATAAGGCATGGCCAAAAGATAGCTTTCCCCTACCAAGAATCGATCAATTCATGGATGCAATAGTGGGGCACAAACTCCTTAGCTTCATGGATGCTTACTCGGGATACAACTAGATCCCTATGGCCATATAAGATGAGGAATTTACCTCATTTATTACTAACCACAGGCTGTATTGCTACAAAGAGATGCCGTTTGGATTAAAAAATGTAGGGGCAACCTATTAGCAGTTAGTGAACATGATGTTCAAATAGCAGATAGGAAAGACCATGGAAGTGTACGTGGATGACATTTTAATAAAGTCCAAGCAGGTCACCAACCATGTCTGTGATCAAGGAGAAATGTTTCAAATCCTGAAAAAATATCAAATGAAGCCAAATCCTCATAAATGTGCATTCAAAGTTGCCTTGGGAAAATTCTTGGGGTTTCTGGTAAACAACAAGGGAATAGAAGTGAACTCAGAGAAGATCAAAGCTCTCCTTGACATGAGATCTCCCACTAAGCCTAAGGACATACAAAGTTTGAATGACCAGGTTGCAAAGCTCAACAAATTCATCTTTAAGGTGATAGATAAATGTGTTACTTTCTTCAACGTCTTAAAGAAGGCAAAGAAATTCGAGTGGATGCAGCAATGCAAAGTCACCTTCCAACAGCTCAAACAATATCTCGAGCAAGCTCTTCTTTTGTCAAAGCCGAAGAAGGGTAAGAAGCTAATAATCTATTTAGAAGTATCATAGTACACCCTTAGTGTAGCATTGATGCAAGAAGAAGGTAGAGCTTAGTTCCCTATTTATTCCATGAGCAAAAGGTTACTAGACACTGAGATAAGGTACTCACCTATGGAGAAGCTCACCTACTTCATAGTAGTTGCCTCAAGGAAGTTGGGACCCTATTTCCAAGCCTATAGCATAGAAGTGCTCACACATTTCCTATTTAGACAAGTCCTACAAAAAATGGATGTCTCTAGTCATCTTCTTAGATGAGCAATCAAGTTAGCTCAGTTTGATATTGAATGTAAGCCTAAACCAGTGATCAAAGGACAAGCCTTAGCAGACTTCATTACGAAATTCACTGGACCCACACAAGAGGAAGTGGAGACTTCAAAAGCTCCATGTTAGGAACTGTATATTGATGGGTCATCAAGCGAACAAAAGGTCGAGGTAGGAGTGCTTTTCATCAATCCTAAAGGGCACAAAATTCTTTACACGTTAAGGTTTGGCTTCCAAGCCACAAATAACAAGGCTGAATGTGAAGCATTGTTAACTAGGTTGTGACTGGCAAAAAAGGTGCGAGATGAAAGGTTGAAAAGTTTCAACGATTCCTAACTTGTTGTCTACCATGTGCGAGGACAATACCAAACTTGAGGGTCAAAGATGGCTACCTATCTATAGAAAGTCCAGGAATTGCTAAGCTCATTTCAGTATTATGAGGTTAACCAAATACCATGAGCCCAGAATGCACACGCTGACTTCTTGGGGGCAATCCCAATAGAGTTCCTCTCGTCCCCAAGTATAGAATAGAAGGATGCCCTAATGATAGTTGTCAAAAGGTCAGGTTCCTGGATGAATCCAATTCTGGACTACCTATAAAATGACAAACTGCCAGAAGATAAGCTTGAGGTATGGCGATTGCAAGCTTGAGCAGCCAGGTATTACATTTATGACAATTTGTTGTACAAAAAAGAGTTATCTACCCCACTTTTAAGATGCATTGATGGCTTTGATTACGACATTATACTAGAAGAAATCCATGTAGGTCATTGTGGAAATCATGCTGGGGGTTTGTCTTTGGCCTAAAGAGCTCTCTGCCAAGGGTTCTATTATCCCATTATGAAGCAAGACATAGTTGAACTTGTCAAAGATTTGCAAACCCCACCAGCCTATCTACAATAGATGGTTAGTCCATAATCCTTTGTAATCTAGGGCATGGACTTAATTGGACCATTCGCTAGGCTCGTGGAAGCTACAAGCATGCAATAGTGGCTATAGATTACTTCACCAAGTGACTGTTGTGAGTTTGGGATTGGGGAGTTGAAAAAGATTTTGTCCTCGAAAATGAAACCAATACTCAGAATTTATTTTAACAATTAGTTTCATGTGGAGGCAAGACTCCATATCAATTCTTGTACTTTCAGGTATAAGCCTCAAATCCATGATAAATTGTCCCAATCCTAGCCCATGTGCAATAGTAGTCACTAATCCCCATGTTACTATCTTTCCAAATGATGCATTTGCTACTCTTTGCATTTGATAGGCCATATATGCCCCAGTTTCAACTTGATTATTATTTATCATTGACCATATGAAATAAAGCTCTTTTTCACTTGCAACCCCATCACTTTCTCCTCTACCAAAAATAGTGTGTGCAAGCACACGTTGAATATATCGAAAACAGGAGTTGCAGATCAAAGAAGCTTTTGATCTTGAAGGATTATACTACTCTCCTGTAGTAATTAAATTCCAAAAAAGATGTGCTTAAAAAGTTGTGGGGATAGATCTAGGACCCCCAAGAGGCAGTCTTAGTATTTCATTCCATTGAGTTAATGTTAAATTATAATCAATA
>JANHAO010010950.1:0-17307 GCA_026873985.1 Saraca asoca | reverse complement strand
ACTAACTTATAGCATAGGCAACCCAGGTCGAACCCAAGGACCATTTTAGGATGATGTTATCAATGATATTAGGAGCTAAATTCGGAGGGGGGTTGGTAGAATTAAAACTAAGCTAAACTACACTAAAACATGCAAACAGAAACTACAATAACAACAGATAGCAACCAGCTAAGGAAGCTAGCTAAACTTAAGTTCAATGCTTCCTAGATCACTAAATATTCATTCAATTATTATTAATCATAACAAAAAGCCTTGGAATGTTTAATAAATCTATCCTAAGCATTCTAGATTTAGCCAGCAAAACAATCCATCAAAAGCTTGATAAAATTACTTTATTTTTCTATCCTCTTCCTAAAGTGATTATTAAGCAACAATCATATAATATCTAATCAAATGAAGCCATTTAACTCAAACATTCATAGCAAAATAGAGAGGGAAAAGGAAAGAACTGACTAACAACCAAATGTAACATGAAAGGAACAAGATCTCTGCATTCAACTTCAAGTCTTGCAGCCCCTTAGACTGGTTACAACACTAGCCTTCCATAAAGGCCGAAAATACAAGGAAAATGGAAGAAAAGAGGGAGAGCAAAATCTTTCTCTCTACTTTAAAAAATACACGGCAAAACACAATGAAAAACTCAATGAAAAATGTAGCAAAAAGTCCTTATACAATAAGTTCTACCTGGGTGGAAAAGAGGAGACAAGAAAGTTAGTTTTACAGGTTGCTTTCTGCCACTTTACTGCTTATCTATACTATTGCTTGTTACTCCATTTTTGCAGGCCACTTCCTCTTCTTTTTCTTCTCTCTTTCAGGTTCTAGCTGGCTAGTGTTTTTGTTGGATCAAAAGAGGTTGCAATGGGCTCAAAAATCATGCTAATTGGGGCCTTAGAATTTCAGTTCTGCATCAGCCCATTTCTGTAGCAATTCTACCCATGAATTGCAGCCTATATTTCATGCCTAAATTGCTAGAATCAAGTCTAGAAACCTTCATGAAAGTTGTGGCATTATATCTTAGCTTCCATTTGGGCTTAGTTGCACCTCAATTGGACTTGTATATCTCTATATATGGTCTAATAAATGCACTAAGGTCGGCTACTCAAGATAGTATTCTGGCAGCATTCTAGTCTTGATTTCCATTCAAAATTCAGGTAACCAAATGCATGATTCAGCCTTGGAGTCTTCATCAAAGTTGTAGAGCAATCTCTTAGATTTCCTACAAGATAAGAATCACATCAATTGGACAAGTGTAGCTCAAGATATGGCCAAAACACAGAAACTGCTCAATTTGGCAGAATTATGTAGAAATTTCCATAATGAACCAATTAACATAAAATCACAAATACACTCTAACACGGCTAGAAACATGTCATTTTAGATCTTAAAATGCTAAGTATGAGAAAAAATAGATGTGTCATATATTATGTTATTAGTACAATAATAATTTGAATGGAGAGCTTCCACATGTTGTTACACATATGCCAAATTTGTGGCACTTGCACCTTAGAGAGGACTTTTGTCTTTCCCTATCAAATCCACCAAAGTACGGACAATAAGAACATTTGAAGTACTTAACTGTTCTCAGTAACGAATTGTCCAGCACCATTCCATTGAAGATTGGAAAATGATCGGAGATGCTGATGTGAAAAGAGTAAGAAATAATATTCAGGTTGGATATGCTTGCTGAGGCAAGGTAGTGGAAATTTGCCCTACTCAAACCATATGGTCTTGCTCTACTCCATTCTGCTACTTCCTTATTTTTGGCAAGACTGACTTATTCAACTAGTCTTCGTTTCCAACTAGTCCTCTTAATTTAGCTGGATGAAATTGTTCACTAATTAGTTCATTCTTGTTGAGAAGCACGAGTGCCCAGCTATTCAGTCATCTAGTCTTGCTTTAGGACACTCACCTAAGCACTTGATGTTGTCTAAAATCTTAGCCTTCTATTGCTTGAATGGGCCTTTCTCCTTCAATAGTTATGCAGGAGCTACATCCAGTTGCTCCAACCAGTCCTACTAGCTGTAGAACTCCCCAAACTATGATTCTCGGCTATCCTATTTTGGTCACCTATTCAACAGCTTCCCATAGGACTATAAATAAGTGTTAAAGAATTCTATAAGTCCTTTCCTCTCATTAGCAATATTGCTATCTGAAATCAGTCACAAACCACCATCTTGCTATGGCTCCTAGATGATCAGATCATTAAACCTCCCTAGCCTCAGCCAACCTCATGAATATAGCTACCTTGTATGAGCTAGACTAATGTTGTTGCATTGTTTTGCACAAGTTGAAGAATTGTTGCAGACGAAAAAAAGCAAGATGAATTTAGATTATCTTTGGAAATGATAAGGTTGTTGGAAAATAAAAGAGAAAAGTGCATTAAACTTCTTGATGAATATAATCATCATCAGGTTGAAACAAATTTAGAAGCATTAGTTACAGTATGTAACCATGATGTTGTACAGTGTGAGAGATGTCAGGGAAGGAGATAGTAGTCTACCAAGGGTCCAAAGTCCTTAGACGAAGCCTTTAGAAAGATATGGTTGCTAGCTTGAGTTGAAAAGAAATTCTAGTGCGATAGATATTCCATCAAATAGGATAGTTGTGCTTGGCTTGATGTCTGAATCCGAATGTCCTTGGAGGTCTAGTAAAAGTCCCTTTAAAACCAAACCTATTTTGATTAAGGGTACAAAACCAAGCAAAGGAAAGAAAGTTAATTTTTATACACATTTTGAAAAGTCTAAAGTCACTTTCAAGACTAGAAAGGAAGTGCTACTTCTAAAGAAATTGGTCAGCTAGTAATTTAGGAAAAGAACCACTCTTAAAACCCTGATCGAAACATTAAAGAATTTTAACACATTCTAGTAACACTTATTCCAATGGTAGTTTTAATAGTCATGATAATGAGTCAAATGTGACTCGAAACAAAGTGAGAGAGATACATTGCCTGTTTCAAGCTGTTTGTAGGAAGCTTTTGCAGGAAGAAAAAGCAAAGTTAAGAGATGGAGTGAATAGCCGTAAAAAGGGATTGATTTACAGGCAGCAAAGATTCTTAAAGAGAAAGGAAAATATGTTAATATGGGCAAGCATATCTTGAGACCTATCCCTAGAGTTGAAGTTGGTGATGACTTTCAATATAGGGTGGAACTTATCATAATTGGTCTTCATCATTGGATCCAGGGTGGCATGGATTACATGAAGCAAAATTAAAAGATCTTGGCAACTAGTATTATTTCATCTAAGGGGGCTATGTTGATAATTTGGGGGGCAATTCAGATGTCATGATTTACACTGGTCAAGAGGGAAATGTTATGAACACTGATAAGGAACCTGAAGAGCGGAAGCTTAAGAACAGCAATCTTGCCTTGAAGAATAGCAATGAGGAAAAGGATCCTATTAAGATGATATGTGGCTCTGTGGAAGAACCATGGGAAATAGGAAATAACTTGGAAGCCCAAGTCCTTCATGATGTACAAATACCCGCAGTTGTTTGAGTGAGATGTTGGTATAGACCTTCACTCTTTATGACTATACTCCTAAAATTTGAGGACAAATTCTTTAGTTGGGGGGAGAATTTGTCATACCTAAAAAAAAAGTTATTGAAGGGCCGAGATGAAAATCTTTAATTTCATTGGGGCCATAATGTAATTTCTTATTCTTCAGAAGGGCCTTTTTGAAGGCAGTGGAAGGTTAATGGGGTCAAAGTACAAATTTCCCCATTTCTTTTTATGTATAAATTTTTCTCCAGTCGATTTCTTCTTCCTCTAGTGTGTTCTTGAAATTTCTCCAAAGCTGGCTCCTTCTTGCCTGATTTCCAGCTGATCATTATCCTTTCTTCAGTCGTCATCTTTAGTGAACTCTGGTAAGTTAGGACATCCAACGTCTGCTCTGGTGTCCCGTCTCTTCAGCCCAATTCACAGTAGCTTTCCCTCTCACCAGAACATCTTCTACATTCTTTTCCTTTGCTTCACCGGTGACCTCTGCTTCTTTGACTTTCCTCGAACCAGTGAGCTCTGGTTGCTGTTCAACTCCCCTACATTTCCCTATAGCTTGTTGAGCTCAATTACAGCTCGGTGCTACTATTTCTTCTCTTCTCCTTCGATTGGTTCAGCCAACACCCCCACCAGCTCATTAGCAGTGATCCAGCTCTGGCCGAGCTCCCCACTTGCGTTTTGGAGGGTGGTGAGTAATCATAGAACAAAAGATTTATTTTATAGCTTACCTATATTAAGTTTTCAAGATGATTTACTTGAAACCCTAACCCTCAAAGTTGAGGTATACTAAGTTATTGCTATTCATCAACTATAGATAAATTCCCTTTGACGAGTTGAGCACACCAACGGCAAATTTTAGAGCTTTAGCTGACTTAGCTTTTTAAGAAGTTTCTAACGTGAGTGGACAATCTTCCTCACATAATGATTCCATATGTAAATATAAAATAATTTTTTCATATGGAATATTATTAATATTTTTAAATAATGGGATTTTCCTATATGTTGAAATGGTTTCGAAAGGATATATTTGTATGTTGTATGTGTACATAAAATGGTTTGCCATGCTAAAATTATGCATTTCATCTTGCTTTATAGTATTGAAATTGATGATACTACTTTTCTATATGATGAATGGATATGGAAATGCATTAACAGATTTATATATGTTTTAATAAATGTTGCTTACTAAAATAATGAATTTCATGCTACATGATATATTTAGAATATTGATTTAAGACACTGACTCATAGGAAAATTTATTACTAACCCTCAAGTGCACTTGTGAAGAATAAATAGCTTGAGGTAGAGCTAATAAGGATGGAGAAAAGTAGGGATGTATATGTTCATGAGCATTTGACAGACTTGTTGGATAACTTATGACGGGATTTATATTTATATCCATATGGTTACCTCTTGTAATTTATTCTTTGGGAAATCTAATTGAATATTTCACTATATTGAGATTTGATGAAATTTTAGAAAGCTTAATGGCTTTCCCTCGTATTTATATCATGGTGAATGCATTTTCTACAATAGCATTCTTCGATGTTTTCCTTTGTGCTATTGAACATCATATTTTTATTTACTTGATTTTCTCGTTGAATATAGTTCTCAAATGTATGTTAAGATTATGGTTGCAAAATAGGTAAGCATATATTCACAGCTATATATATATATACACTTTCAAGCATAATTTTTAAATGGAATTTTTCGATAATCATGAGATTGTTTACTCACTGAGTTTCTATGAAACTCACTCTTTCATTTTCATGTTTTTCAAAGCCAAAGGATATTCCTGTTATTCCCCTACACCGTTCTGACTCAAGATCTACTCATTGACTGAGTGGATTACACTCAACAGAGATTTAAGGTATAACTATGATATAAAGTCTGGCCATTGACAGGGTTGTATATGCATGTGTTATGGTTGAAGAGTGCTCAACAGGATGTAGATTGTATAATTTGGGCCAGTGTATTTATTTGTATCACTATATAAGCTGTAGTGGGCGTGTAACCCTTATCTTATGTATTGGCCTTGAGGCCAAGTGTTCGAAAAATTAAGAAAACTCTACTAAATTTTTATTAGAATTTAATATATAAATATTTCATCATAAATTGATGAAATAGTGAGGTGTTAGTATATTATTTGCATTGTAAGGCTTGTAAAGAGTTTCTTAATGGTGACCTTTTAAGCCGGTCACATTTCGTAGATCAGGGCATGATAGCTTATATGTTAAAAAGTCATGTGAAAAATATTGTAAAGGATACCTGATAAAAAAAAATGCTAATAGATAACCCTCAAAGTATCTATTACACTTAAAAGAGAGGCGTCGACCCAAACAGTTTTCCCTTTGGACCATTAAACCTCTATACATCAATGATATCATTCTCTTTTATTATTCATTTACTTTTCATGCACTTTAAATTGCTTAATTTTATATACTATTTACTTGAATCTTTCGTATATTTATTAATTGTCTTATTAAGGGGAAAGTTTTAAAATTATTAACATGTGTTTTAAACACCAGTTCAACTCTTGGTGTATTTGTTTTTTATACACTGTATGCACACAGAATATTGAGAGATGATTTAATTTGGAGTGTTGAACATCTTTGTGAATCATAACAGAGGATATTCGTCCCAATAGACGCGAAGCTAGAAAAAAATTCTAGAAGGGGCTAAAATATAATTTGCCAAGCATTTTAATGAAAATAATTTTTTAAGTAAACCACCATTTTGGTCCCTAAAAAATAAAAGTTACATCAGATTTCCTTCAAAAGTATGCTTCACATCAAATAAGTATCTTTTCCTTAATTTTTATATCAAATCAGTTCTTCTATTAATTTTTTCTATTTGTAGTTTGACGTGGCAATTTGGTTTGCTGATGTGTCTCCATTTTACTCATTAAAAAATAAAGGTTATATTAGATTTACCCTAAAGGTATATTTTATATCAAAGAAGCACATTTTTTCTAATTAATATGCCTTAAAAATAAGTTAAGCTTTTAATATAAAAATTTGATTTAATTACATATTTCAATCTTTGAATAGAAATATTTTTAAACTAAAATGAATTTGTTATTTAGAATTTGCCATTGTCTTCCTAATATCAAAGTTCAAATGCTATGTTTTAAACCAAATTTATGTGATGAATTATAGTTTTGTATAAATACTTTTAAATCAATATACTAAATATGAATTTATAAAATCTAAGTACGTAATATAGACATAAAATAACATATTTCATTTTTTAATAACATTATACTAAAATGGTTTAATAATTTAATATAGCAAGTATTAATTAAATATGTCATTTTTTATATAAATATTTAAAAATAGATATCAAAGTTAGTTATATAATTTTATCAATATCTTTCTAATATTAATTTTTAAATGTCATATCTTTAAACTAAAAGTACTATGAATACCTACGATTTTATCAACGCTTTAATATAGAAAGTATTAATTATTTTTAGTTAATATACTTTATAATTTTGTGTTAATATTTTTAAACCAATGCATTAAACATAAATTTATAAAATAAAACTAAATAATATAGATATAACATGAGATATTTTATTTTTTAATAAATATATTTTAAAATAAGTTAAGTTTGTAATAGAAAGTATTGATGAATTTTCTTTTTATTTATTTTTCAAAATAATTATTATTAAAATTATAGTTTGTCTAAGACATATTAAATAATTAACACAATAAAAATGGAGCTCTAATTAAAAAAAAATGTACTTATTTGATGTAAAATATATTTTTAAAAGAAATTTGATATAATATTTATCTTTCAAGAATTAAAATAAAATACACTAGCAAACTAAACTACCACATTCTTAAAATGGAAAGACTAGCTAATGACATGTCTAATTTGATATAAAAATTAGAGAAAGATACATATTTGATGTAAAACATATTTTTAAGCGAAATATGATATAGGACGTTTCGTCCCTAGTGACCAGAAATTCAAAAGATTTGATTAAAAAAAAAAAACTCCATTTCAAGAATGACATTGGTTTGTAACAGAAGAAAAAAGAAAAGAAGAATCACATTGGTTGAATAAAATATCAAATAAATAAATTTGTGTAGATGACACGGATAGCTTTAAAGAAAATTACAACGCAACTCAATCATTTTATATGTATAATTTTATCTTATTTCTATTTTATTTTATTATTTTTCCTATATTATTCTTTATTAAAAAGAAAATGTTCATTTAATATTATTTTATGGCTTATATCTCATTTGTTCAATTTGATATTTGTCTTCAATTTCAATATATATATATATATATATATTTGGCTAAGATAACAACAATATAATTTTCAATATTTTTACAAACCAATTTTTCTATCTTCTTTTACCTTTCTCTTCCATTTGCTTTCTTTCACACATCCTCTTTATGCTTGCACGCTCTGTCCATCCTCTTCATAGTCCATTGATTGCACAAAAGTAACAAATGTACGGTTTTATTTGTTTGTTGTTGTCATGTTGGTTTGTAAAGATAGCACTTCAACGGCTTTTTTTTTTTATGTGTAAAATTGGAAAGTTAGTTATCCTTTTGCTTTTTTAAAAAATAAAATAAGATATTTACCAAAAAGGATAAAATAGGAAAGCATGGTGGGAGAGAGAGAAAGAAGCCAGATGGGAAAGAGAGATAAGGAAATTATAAGTGAGAGAGAGGAAGAAGTGAATATAAATGATGCAATGAGAACATGATTTTCATAAGAGATGATTTTATGGGAACTTCCATCTAATATAATGTTGAATGTTTTTTATTATTAAATTATTTTTTACATTAAAATTTATTTTTTATTTAATTTATTTATTTTGGGATTTGAAAAAAATAATTTAATAATAAAAAATACTCAATTTCTTAAGAAATAGAACTTTCTATAGAATTATTCTTTTAAAACTTACATAAGATAGAAACTAGTTTTTGGAAGTTGCATGATCAATTTTTTAACTTTTACTAATTGAATTCAAATTTAAAGAGTTGTTTTCTATTTCCTTAAATATGTAATATGTAAATGTGGATTTTTTTGAGGAATGTGAACAAAAGGAGTCCAACTCTTCTCAGTCTCTCTGTCACAGTAGTATAGATAATTAGAGAAAGTTGTAGTAGCCCAAAATTGTTGTTTTCCATTTCTTTAAATATGAAATATGTAAATGTGGGTTTTTAGGAATAGCAAAAAAAAAAAAAAAAAAAAGGGGAGTCCAACTCTTTTCATTCTGTTTTTTTTTTATAGTAGTATGGTAATTAGATAAAGTTGTAATAGCTCAAAAATTCCCTTTACATAACTGGTAAATCAGATGGAAAATTATAATAATCAATTTAAGTAACATGAGAAGTTCTAATGATAAAATATAGTTTTTTTTAGAGAAGATTTAATTAGTTTTTTTTAGAGAAGATTTAATTGTCTTGGTAACATAAAATTTTGAAATTTTATGTGCTTTTATTTAATTTATTTTTAAATCATTATAAAATTTTAAGAATAAAATAAATAAAAATACAGAAATTTCTAAAAATTTTATATTTCTAACATAATTAAACGCTTCTTAATCTCCCTGAAATATATAACATGCAAAAGCATTGCTAGACATGTGTAATTAATATTTCTTGGCACTTTAGCAGCTTACAAATCACAATTAGTCAATGTATATTTTGTAGTTTAATGATACAAGTGAGCAAAGACTAGCAAGGGTTTTGCTCATTGATAGCCCACATGAAGCCCTAAGCTAAGATCAGTCTAAAAACCAATTTGGAAAGCCCACAATATTGGGCTTCCAGTAAGCCCAGCTTTAAGAGCTTATGCTTTCAAAGCTTTCTTGTATTCGTACGTTGGTTGATTTTCATTTCACAACATTTACACTCATTTATTTTATATTCATAATATATTTTTCAGATATATATACCCTAATCTGATTTAAATCAATAGCATGTATTCAGATTAAGTTAGGCAAGTAATAAGTAGAATTTTGTGTACATATAGCAGATGCATATATTGTTCTTTGAGAAATTTCTTAAAAAGATTCATTTTTGATGCATTTTTCAAGCCTAAATTGATAATATAAATCAAAATCTGATTAAATAACTTTCAAGATCAAATTCAAAATTAAACTTTTGAAGTTCCAAGGACTCGTAATAAAAGAAGAGTAGAATAAACACTACATTTAAACTATACTTTAAAATTAACTTACTCCCTCAATTTTAAAATTCAACATTTAAATTACCTTGAGTTTTAATTTAATTGATAATGTTAACTAAATTATCAGTTACAAGGAAAGCTCAAAATTTTGATTGATGCATTCATTATACATACCTTTTGTAAGTGATAAGTCACTAACTCTTATTATTATATAATTTAATTAAAAGTTACAATTTATTTTAACTTTTCAGTGGCAAATTAAAAATCTCCATGAGTTCCACATGTAAAATAGTGGATTCTTCTATTAACACAGTAGATTTATTTCATGTAACCCTTTTTTGTAAATATTCTTTTTATTTTATTTCATATGAAATTTGAAAATTAAATTATAAGCTCTTTAACATAGCTTTCGTGATTTTTTTTCCTTATTTGCACTTTTCTTAGATTTTCTATTAGTTTTTATTTTGTTCAATATAGATCAAGAGAGTTAAATTATAGACCATAATTTATTATTTGCAAAAAATAAATTAAAACAAACCAAAATTGAAAAGATAACTCAGACTAAATAAATTTCCATTAAAATTAACATCAAAGATAGCGATTTTATTTCAATCAAAACTTTAAAAGCGTAAAGTATGAGATTCCAAAAGTTTAAGGAGTATGTTGAGATTAAAGCATTAATTGACATTTTGCATCTCAGAGCATTTCGCCTTGTTTATAGCAAGTATTCAAATTTGCTGATGAAGAAATTCTAGTATCATGATTTTAAATAAGGGCTATATTTAAACTATTGTGTAATTATAGATAAATGCATAAAATGAAAGGTTAAGTCAAACTTTTCATCTATATAGTTTGTCTTGATTTATAATTCATCCTTATACTTTGTTTTCTCATAATTAGGTGTTAAAGTTTAATAACTTCTTATTTATAATTAATTTTAAAAATTTCATGTGTAATTGTCCAATGTGACAAATATTCACCAATTAATTTATATAATTAAATTATGAAAATTGAAAACAACCCTAATCACTTGCTAAAAGAATCAAATTATAATTTTTATCATGCATATTTTCAATTCTAATGAATTTAATTCTATTATATTTATCTTAAGATTTTCTTCAAATTGTAACAAATTATCATCATAATGAATGTATCGTTATTATTATGTTATCATATATATATATATATATATATATATATAAAAGTTCATAAATCAGCAGATGATAGTCACATCACATAATTGAAAATTCTAAAATTAACGGTACTAAAAAATTAATTTAGATGAAAATAAATTATAAGACCTAATAACAAAGAAAAAAGTATAAAGATAAAATTATAAAATGAAATAAGCTATAGGAATAAAAAATATAATTAAACCTAAAATAAATCATTGCAAATTAAAATTGCCACACACTATACAAGATTAAAAATTTAGGACAACCACAGTATTGAAATTCCAATCCATAATTTAATACCATGTTGTGTACTTCAAACTAAATCTAGCATGTTTAAAATTAGATTATTGTAATCGGATACTATAATTTAATTATATATATGTGTATATATATATATATATATATGTTGTGTACATCAAATTATATTTCACATGTTGAGTTTAAATTTAATCCTCAAGTAGCGTAAATTTTTTACACTATTAGATAAATGATGTCATTCAAAAAGTAAGAATAATTATAAGTTTTATTAATAGTAAAAAAGTTTTTAACAATTTTTTAATAATGTAAAAATACATAAGTGATAGTATAAAATTAATTTACACAGCCAGTGAATCAAAATTAAATACTTTAATTAGTTAACCAATAATAAATGTTTAAAACTAGATTATTAATTAGTATTTCATTACTCTATATGATAAAAATTAAGTGTATATGAAAAAAAAATCATGTGTATGGGTGCATGGAGTTTCAAGTCCAGCATTGGTTGCTCCAAGCTGTATAAGTTTGTGTATAAAAGAAAGATTTCAGGGAAAAATGTCAAATACTTCCTTTAATTTTGGGTATTTAGATTTTGCAGGCTTAAACCTTAAAAACTTGGAAATTAAATCCTTAAATTATACAAAATTTGAAATTAATATCCATCATTTACTTAATTAATTATTTTATTGAATTACGTAATATTTTAATAAATTTTTTAAGCAAGAATATTATATGTGAGTTTAACATATTATATATAATTTTACAACTCATTTTCAAGCATTTAATTAAAATTTCATATATCTAATTTAATTTTTATTAATTATATTACATAAAAATTATATGTAAAAAATGATAAGATAAACTAATATACAATAATATTATAATTCTTATTTAAAAAGTTTATAAAAAAATCATATAATTTAATAAAATGGTTAATTAAATAAATGATGAGTGTTAATTCCAAGTTTAATTTCTAAGTTTTCAAAATTGGAAGGAGTAAAATCTAACCACCTTAAAGTTAAAGGGGATATTTTTATATTTTTCTCAAGATTAAATAAGGTGTAGTTAATATATGCCTTAAGAGGTGTTTCATATGTGAAATATTTTTCATATCCTCAAAAATGTTTCAAGAGAATCCAACATTCTATGTTTGGTTCACAATTAAGAAAAAATTCTGCAGAAATGTTTTTAGTCTAATATTCCTTTAAAATATTCTCATGGGGAGGTGAGTATCCTATATTATCATGACATATGAATATTTTAATCATATGAAAAGACTATTTTGCACATTTTTTCGTTAATACCTTACCGCAATTATTATTTTAAACCATTAACATCTATCATAATTGATCACTACTTATCATCATCTATTGTTATTGACTACTGTCTATCATAACTTACTGTCATTAATAATCATCCATCACCTTTGATTAGTCAATTTTTCAACATTGATTATTGTTGATGGGTCAACTTTCTAGTATATATTGATAATCATTGACTAGTTAATTTTCTAATAAAGGTATTTTTGATAATTTAACAAGATTTTGAAAATTATATAAATTAATTAAAATACAATATTATAACATTCTTAAGAATATTTTTAATTAAACTACACATGGTAACATAGCATTTTTAGGAATCATATTATAAAAAATATATGATTTCGCAAATCAAATATGACTTAGATTGTGTTTGGCATGTCAAATATGCTAACTTATGCCTTATTTGACTAGTCTATAAGTTTGTTTGATTGAATTAATGTTATTTGGTAAGGAAGCTTATTGAGATAGCTTATAGCTTATTTTAAAACTCTAATTATACTAGCGTATTAGGAGAGCTGAAAGCTTTTCAAATTTTTTGTAACACTTGAAAAATTTATAAAAATAAAATTAAAATTGAAAAGGACTAAATTTAAAAATCGATAGGGACTAAATTGAAAAGATTTGTAGAATCTGGGCCTTAGTTAAGGTAGCACAAAAGTCTTGGGCCTTAGTGTAAGGTGGTGTAAAGTTTGGGGGTTAAAGTAAAAATTATAAATATTATTTTTATTTATAAAAGGGGCTAGCCCTTAACCGGTGGAGCCAGCCCTTAATCGGTGGAGCCAGCCCCTCTTGGGGTCTTCTTCTTCGCCGATGGTTCTCATCTGCTCGGCCATTCCAACCCTTCCAAAAGTTTCCATCCAGAAGCCACCATGAGCCAGCGTTCTTTTGGCCTTTTTCCCAACTCTGGCACACTGTCGGAAGGCCAAGCAGAGTCCCATTGTCCTTCTTCTTTTTCGAGCTGTTGGCACCAAGAAATTCTGCTATCATTGGTAAGGTAAGCCATTCGGCCATGGTGGATTCAGTCACCAACTGATCCTTTCTTCGCCAGAGGATGGTTTCTTCCCCTTTCTTGACATGGTTTCTGGCTAGAATAGTGCATAGCAGCCCAGCTTTCTCCAGTGACTCTTCTACCTACTGGTTCTGCTAGCCACCGGTTCTAGTCAGCCGACAACGTTCCGGCCAGCAACAAGCTAAAGGTAGCCACTTTGGGACTCAATGAGTAATCCTAGATCATTAATTTTATTACGTAGCACTTCGATTGAAAGTTGTTAAGAAATCTGTGTAAATAGTTGAACATGAATAGTTAATGAAAAGGGAAAATTTTCTTAGTAATTTGATTCAAATATGTTGTGGTAAAGTATAGGTTCTGTTCTACTTAATGTTCCTTCAAATTTTATAGTCCAAATGTGAATTGATAGTTTATTTTGCCTATATGTATAAATTCTTGTTGCTGTTTGGTTTGTTGTGTGCTGTTGAAATTCTGGTTGTTGTATAAATGTTAACTTTTGCTATTTGCTATAGAAATAATAGTTTGCTGTTTATCGTGTAAAATTTTGGCATGCTATATTTTGGTTGACTACATTCTAGTTTGCTGTATTTTGGTTGGCAGTATTCTGGATTGTTGGTTATTGTATAAGTTTTAGTTTGCGGAGTAATCTTAGTTATGTAGGTATTGCAATTTAGATGTGTACCAAATATACTATGAAATTGGTAATACTTAAATTTCTATAAGTTTACACTTTGGAGGCGAGTGGATAGTTTCACCCTTGCAAATGTTGTTTTGTATTGAATGGTAATTTTATTAAATAATAAAGTAGTAACTTCAGTAACCTAAAATACTGATGATGATTTATTCTGAGGTATTATGTATTTAAAACATATATTCTTATATTGTTAAAATATGAAAAAAATTCATAATTCAGACAATATGAGATCCTGGATTCAATGGAAGTTTATTGGTAATCTGGTAATATCTAAAAACAGCCTGTATGGCTAGGTAATACAGTGAATAGTCAGAAAGGCGGTAATAGCCTAAGGGGCGATAATGAAAAATGTAACTGTTGAATATGAATATTTGATATGAATGAAAAGTACAAAAGGAAAATATTGAAGATGCCATGGTCACCAATAAAAGTTTCCTTGAAATCCAGGTGTTAGTTTTAATTTCTTATATGATATATATTTAAAATGATCAAATTAACTAAGGATCCATTAGTAATTCCTTGACAACTTGTAAGTGCACCTATGTATATCTGTTTTGATTTGTAGGGAAAATAAGGGGGTGATCTGACCAGGTTTGATGCGGTTGGATATGGAGATCTGTTGTGGTTCCCTATTGGATTCCTTTAGGTCCGGAACCATTGGTTATTTACAGGAAGCCCTCAGGTGCACTTATGACCATCTAGTGTCTGTTGGAGTAATAAGGGGGAGGGTGTAATAAAATGATATCTAAATGGTGTTGTGGATGGTATAGGGGCCATCTGATCAGTTCTAGTTACCTATGGAAATTATCTGGATCCAATCAATATTCTTTAAAGAAAAAGAAATACCTATTGAATTACAAAGAAATAAAATAGTAAAAGTATAAACAGTGAATAATAACAATAAATATATATGGTATTAGTTTGTGTTTTGGATACTTGGTAAGATAAATATTTAGTTAGGCCACCACGTGTTTAATGTATTGCTGTGTACAGTTTGCTGGCATATAGCCCATATTATTTGTCTGTGGATACTTTGTATAAATGATATTGTAACCTGACTGTTAAATAGAAATATTTATTGTGTCATGTTGGTGGTTAAGTCTTAGCTGCTCAGTAGGTTGTTGGTGTCTAGCCTGAGCCATTGTATGTTTGTTTGTTTATTAAATAGGTTTTGATGAGCGTGTGGCCCTTGTTGTATAGTAAGCCTTGAGCCTGGGCATCCAGATTATAGGGAAGATTCTGCCAGATTTTTGGTAGAAATAGAAATGTACCTATGGACAAATTTGCATAGATAGGCTTGTAGGAGGTTTCCTAAGGATGACCTTCTACGCCGGTCACGGACCCCTTGGGTGGGTCGTGACATTTTTCTTCCATTTTTATCTTCCAGCATCAGTACTATTTCCAACCTCCATTTTAGGTTTCTTCAGCTCTGAGCTTCACAGTTCATACACCTCTCTCCTTTCTCTCTATCTTTAACCAGCCTTCAAAAATCCTCAACGCATTTTCTATGTCGAGGTTTGTCATCTTCGTCGCATGAGACCCATTCCATTTCAGCATTGAGCTGAGCCTCCAAACCCAATAAAGTTTAGAACTTTCTCTCTCTAAAGCCTGATAAAGCTACCAATCTTTTCTCTCTAGAAATTTCCCATGCCATTCTCATCTCAAAAACTCGTTAGAACCCACGGATGGGTTGTGCATAATCGAGAATCGACAATAAGGAATCGGTGGCTCGCTGCATGGAATGTAGGAACTTGATGAGGGAAACATTGATTGCTCGGAATGCCTTCACCACTGGCCATTCTGGCTATGCCATGGCTTTGAAGAATACTGGCGCTGCTTTAAACGACTACGGCCATGGCGAAAGCATAATCACACCTGAGCTTCACCCTCCACCATTGGATGCCTCTACACAACTGCCGCTACCTCCACCACCCCCGATAGATAACCTCCTTCTGCCACCTTTACCTCTCCCAAATTTCTCCCCTAGTCCGCTCAAATGCACTGCCACAATACCTCCGATTACAATGCAGCATTGAAAGGGGACCCATGAAATTGATTCCGACGCCATTACTGAAAGGAATGAAGATGAAGAAGATGAAAAGGCGAAAAAAGGTAATGCTCGAAAGGGACTGAAAAATGGAGCTGGGGTGGTGGGATCGCAAGTAACTCCGTTATCTTTGTCGCGGACCCCGGAATGAAGCCAGTGCCATCGATGGCTGAATCAAAGGGCATGCCTTGGGATTATTTCTTCATAATGGAGAATATGCCAGGACCGTCTTTGGATGGGGAAGGTGAACCGATAGATAAGAATGATGAAAGTGAAGCTATGTGATTTGATGAAGCATTTGGACAATGATGGAGGCAATCTGGCTAATGGTATGCATCAAATGGAGCCAAAAACACAGGAGAAGGTGGAAGAAAATGTTCAGAAGGAGGAGACAGCGGTGGATGTGAAGGAAGCAAAGCACATTGAGCATTCAAAAACAGCACCGCTTGAATTTAGGAGGGCAATGAAGGTGGCTCCAACTATTACTTTGCTCAAGATTTTGACTGCGCTTGATGATCAGTTTTTGAAGGCCTCGGAGAGTGCATAGGAGGTTGCAAAGATGCTTGAGGCTACCAGATTGCATTATCATTCCAATTTTGCAGACAATCAGGGTAATTTCATTTTTGTTTATGTTGCTTGAAATTGAAGGCTATGTAGATGTGTACACTTGTAGTTGGCATATATCTAATTACTTGAAATCGATGCCGTTGTAGCTGAGATTAGAGCAGAGAAAGCAGTTGCTGAGGCTGCAGAGAAAGCCCCTCTAAAGGAAACATGAATTTCATTTCCTATTACTGTTACTGTGCATCATTGTTACTCTATGGGTTAAACTTATTCTAATCCTTGAATTGAGGATGCCTTTGGAATACTGAGCTTCATGCTTCTAGCAATTTTTACCTATAGGTTTTTGTTAATGTAGAATAAAAAATATCTGATGATAGATCCCTGTCTCATAACATGCTGATCTGATTGTATCCCTTATTCTTGCAAGTTGATAATTCTACAAGTTTCTGTTTCAAGTCAGTTGTTTCTTGTATCGAAGGAACTTGGAGCAAAATGATTAATAAGACTAATTATGGTTAATGAGATTAATTATGATTACATCAAGCATGCTTCATATGTATTTTATATACTCAGGCAAAGTGGGTTGG